>QANZ01035103.1:28263-42258 GCA_003254925.1 Chamaecrista fasciculata
GGGCACAATCTCCAACAGACTCCCACTTGCACTAGGGTACAATCATTAATCTAGCTCTTCCTACTCTAGGTTCACTGATCAATGTGTCTAATCCCCATCGACGATACATGGCGTTCATGTATGACCCTTGCAAGAGGTTTAGTCAGAGGATCAGCAACGTTGTCCTCGCCTGCTACCTTACATATCTTTACATCACCTCTGTCAATCATCTCCCTGACTAGGTGAAAACGTCTGAGTATATGTTTGGTCCTCTGGTGGGACCGTGGCTCCTTGGCTTGTGCAATAGCGCCACTATTGTCACAAAACAGGGTTACGGGATCAGAAATGGTCGGAACCACTCCAAGCTCGGAGATGAACTTTCTAATCCACACAGCCTCCTTTGCCGCATCCGATGCTGCAATATACTCGGACTCCGTTGTAGAATCAGCAATCGTGCTTTGCATGGAACTCTTCCAAAAGACGAGATACGTGTAAGTTAAAGGTGTGCAAAAGACTTGATGAAAAAATAGTGTTTCATTAAGTAAAAAGTTCGTCCACCATGGGTAGGTCGGATCGTACATAAGGATAATAGTACTGGGCCTTAAGCATTTTAGGGAAGGGAAAACGAACGTAAAGAAATGTAACAGATCTAGGAAAAGGAAACTTTGCAACTAATCTTAAGGCCGGGCGGCTAATCCGCCTATTAGAGTTAGTTACAAATCTGGGAGGCGTCAGCCACTAGGGTGGTCTACCTCATCGCGTTGGTCTGTTACTTCAGTGGTAGTGCTCGTGTCTGCATCCTCTCCGGCGGGCTCCGGGGGAGGCGAAACAAGTTTTCCTTCCATTAATGTGATGGAGATTATGCCCTAGGGCCAATCATCCTATAGATATGTTGAGAACATATCAATTAATTTATGGAGATAAATTAATGGTTATCATATTATTAGCATGTTTACTATGATAACAGTCCATGATTAATTATGAGATAGTTAATCTAAATTGTCCCTGGTCGCTCATTCGAGTGGGAACTTGAATTGAATCAAGACCAGCCTGACCTCGGTGCATAGAGATGCATGCACTAGATGCTGGGACGAGAGTCATGGTGCAATTATGTAAGGAGTTACAAATTGCTGGACCGACCCGGAGAGTTCTGCATGGGTTCAGTCATTAGCTGGTCTCTCCTGTGCAATCTGTCATGATGCCCTTAGACCTGAGGTCTTGACTATTCCGGCATTGCAGTTGTCAAACTTTGGCTTAGTCTAACGTTACTCGTAACAGGGTAGCCATAAGGGCTGAGTACGGGTTTGGTTGATTGTCGTGCTGAGGAATGTGGTTGGCCAAGATGGAATTTTGTCCCTCATAGAGATGAGAGATATTTAACTGGGCCCCTCGATGAGTCTGTCCAAGGAATGTGTGGCCACACTGATATTGGGACTTACTCAGGGAACCGAGAAAGTTGAGGTTTGGATTTTGGATGACTTTCCCATGCCTGATCCTTACCAAAATATCGTAGGACAAAAAGGGATCTGGACAAGATGGTACTAAGGTTAAGTCGTTTAGGGGTTAAACGATAACTCACGTGTTTTGGGTAGTCGTGATGGCTTGCTAGAGTCCGCTCTCGACTTGTGAGTCATGAGATGATTTACTGCCAACTTCACATGGGGTCTGCTGGGTCACACACGAGCAGGAACCAGATGCCAAGCTGGGACACGAGTTAACCCTAATTCGTGGGTCACATTTGTGACACCGTTTAAGACATAGCTTATTGTGGGGCAAGAAGTCTTGTCTTGAATAAATTATCTACAGATATATNGGATGAATTAAATATATTAAAGTAATATTTTAATTCATGGGATATAGGGCAAGTCGAAAATTCCTAGTCTAATTGGATTTAAAATATTAAATGTAATATTTTAATTCAATAAACTAGAGTTTGAGATTTGGTGATATTGACTTAAAGATATTATGGTAATTCTTTAAATCAATATTGTTGGAAAATAACAAATTAGTTATAATTTCCTAAGAGTTAGTTAGTTATTTTGATTTATTAAATTCCAACAAATAATTAAAGGGGATGGCGCATGGCTTGAGAGAGATCTTGGAAGATTTGATCTTCCAAATTGATTCTCCAAGATTGCATTTTGATTCCAATTTTAATATTAAGGTAATATTTTAAATTGGAAATCAAGTCATAAAATTCTGATATAAAGATATCATAATCTTATGGTTTGATAATTATATGATTTTAGGGTTTCCTAAATTATAATTATCAAAGCCCCCAAACCCTATAAATAGAAAGCCATAAAGTCGACTTTCATAAGAGAACTAACAAAGAGAGAAATTTCGATTTTTGCTCTAGGTTAGTGAGACTTGGAGAAGAATTGGATTCTTTGATAAGTGAGATCACAAAAGGGTGAGAGCCTCATGCACATTAGAAAAGTCGACTTAGCCTAGTTCTTCACAAGGAAAATTCGATTTTGCCTTTGGTGAGGAGAGAGAGAAAAATCGCAGCCTTGCTTTCCTAGAGAGAGAAAGTGGCGCATAAGACTAAAGTGTTTAGTTTTGTGTGACAAGGTTGTGTGGGATCAAGAATAAGATTCTTGATCAAGGCGCCATACAATTCTTGACAATTCAAGAAGAGTTCTTGAATTTAAAGAACACCGTAGATAAAGGTTCCGGATTCACTTGGAGAAGTGAAGGAGGCTAGCACCTAGGCATCTCTGAAACTGTTCGTGTGGATTACCTGCGGAGGAAGGACGCGTCACGTGGACTTCTAGGAAACGCCCCATTCAACTAAACCGATTGAAACTCGTAAGGTATACCACTAACCAAAGGTTTTAAATTCAGCGAGCAGATCCGTTCGGGAATTCTAGGACCTAGGCGTTTAAAATTTTAATTTACAGTTTTTCGCTTCCGCTGCCTTAGGCGCCCCGAATTCCCAACATAATGGTCCAATTTGGCAGCCAGGGTCGATCATGACTCAGGCCAAGCTTGTCGCGTAGCAACGGCGACCCTCCAACTGGTCGCCTCAAATACTTGTTGTTCCCCATCTAGTTGGGAACTTCATCAGTAAATGAGCTGTGGAGATAACGGCTCGGAAAGCATTCAGACTTAGGCGCCCGAGGATGGCATTGTACACAAACGGGGCGGCCACCACAATAAAGCTGACGTAGATGGCGGACGTCCAGGGGGGTGCTCCATCTCCAACTAGTGTCAGCTTGGCCTCTAGGACTCATTCGGCGAGCGTCCTACTCCCTGTGAAACCGATCAGTGGTTCGTTGAAGGGCTTGAGGACGCCCAGAGGGATGCCCAATTGTTCAAATGCGTGGAAGTATAGGATGTCTGAAGAGGATCCTTGGTCCACTAAGATTCTCCGCACGTCAATTTCGCCAATGCGTGCCGTGATGACCATGGGCTCATCATACTCGACGGGCATCAGCTCATCGGTGGTGAACGTGATTGGCTCATGAGCGTCCTCATAGGAGCGCTTGTTGTTGTAGTGCATGCACATAATCGATCGCATGATGGTCTTGCGATTATGGGGGGTCTTGTGCCTGTGAATTCCTCCGGAAATGGTGTTAATCACGTTCTTGGCGGGCGCCTCGCTCTATTTGGTACTAGCGCTTTCGTCCTCCGCAGTTTTCCTGTTCTTAGTCTGGGAGGCAACCCGATCAGAATCGGGCCTTTTCTTTTGCTTATATTCGGCCAGGTGGCTGTCACGGATGAGCTGTTCAATAGCATCTTTTAGTGAGATGTACTCATCGATGGTATGACCGTAGCCATTGTGATATCTGCAATGTTTGCTGGTGTCTCTCGAGCGACCATACTTAACAGGGAGAGGCTTCGCTATGGGGAAGATCTCGAGCGTACCGCAGGCGCGCCACATCTCCGATCTAGAAACAGTGACAATGTGATAAGTTTGGAATTTGCCCGTGAAGGGCAGGCATGATGATCCTTGGGATGAGCTGGAAGGGCGATCGTGCCTCTTCCATTTTCCGTTTCCGTTTTGGTTTTGTCTGTTAGACTGGCCATTTTGCATGTCCTTCATCTTGTTGAAGCGGCTCTTGGAGGCGAACTGGTTGTCCTCCTTAATAATAAATTCACTGACCTGCTCCAGAATCGATTCCAAGGTCTTTGGGTTGGTGAGCGCCAACTCGTTGGAGACGTTACCGAGGCGAAGCCCCTGTTTGAAGGCGTGGATGGCCACACTATGTTCTAAATCTTCGACCTCATGACAGCGCTCGCAGAAATGCTTGAGGAAGTCCCGGAGACTTTCACTGGAACCTTGGATTAGGTCTGCCATCACAGTTGATGGCTTTTTGTAGATGATACTTGTAGCAAATCGTTTGAGGAAGGCGGCCTCCAGCTCTTCAAAGGTACTGATGGAGTAATCTGGAAGGCGAGCGTACCAGTGAAGGCCCTCCTGGCCGAGGGTGGTTGGAACAGCTTGCATTTTTTCCCTTAAGGGATGGACGCCAGCTGAACAGCGGCGTTGAATGCCTTCATGTGCAAATTCGGGTCCGCGGGCGGGCTCGTATGGTATAATCTTCACGGGCATTTTAAAGCCCTGTGGAATGATGTCGCGCTGAATGGACAACGCAAAAGACCCCTTCTGAGGAATGAAGGTGCCCGGCTCGTCCTCTAAACCTGCGACGGCCGAGACGTTTTGAGCAGATCCTGTCGTTGTGTTTCGGCGGGCGGGGTTGGATCCCTGGGGTGTCCCTGTGGGAGTGTTGCGAATGGAGAGATTCTGAAACTCGCGACGGAGGGAGTCTGTCTGTTCCTTCATCATCCCGCGGAAAATGGACATGATGTCCTGACCTTCGAAGGTCTCGCCAGTGGCGCCCGTCTGAGTCACGGGTGGTGTAGTTCGAGAGGGTCCCTCTTCTCTACGTTCCTCCTGTCCGTGGCCCTCCTGAGATCCCGGGGCGTGCTCTTGGGAGTCAGAGGGGTCGTCCTCCAGAAGGTGATCGTGGGGGGAGTCCTCGATGTTGGCCATAGCAAGATATGGTTCACCTAGTTCACAAGTTAAACGTCGGTGAGTTAGCTTTTAAAGAAAAGCAAGACGGGTGAGCACAAGGGCTCACGTATGAAAAAGTGGTGAGGAGCACGTGGTTATGAATGCACGACGTAGGTGATGGAGATTGTGCCCTAGGGCCAATCATTTTATATGTATGGACATATTGTTTGATTGATTTATGAATGATAAATTACGTCGTTATCATATTATTAGCATGTTTACTGTGATAACAATCCTTGATTAATTATGTGATAATTATTCTAAATTGTCCCTGGTCGATTATTCACGTGGGAACGTGAATGAACCAAGACCAGCATGACTTCGGTGTATGGAGATACACGCCTGTGATGCTTCTCGAGAGTCATGGTGCAATTATGTAAAGGGTTACAAGTTGCTGGACCGACCCGGAGAGTCCTACATGGGTTTAATCATAAGCTAGCCTCTCCTGTACACCTGTCACGATGCCCTTAGACTTGAGGTCTTCATTATTCCGGCGTTGTAGATGCTGAACTTTGGCCTAGTCCAACGTTGCCCGTAATAGGGTAGCCATACAGGCTAGGTACGGGTTTAGTTGTTTGTCGTGCTGAGGAATGTGGTTGACCAAGAAGGAATTTTGTCCCTCATTAAGTTGAGAGATATTTGACTGGGTCCCTCGATGAGTTTGTCCAAGGAATGTGTGGCCACACAGGGTAATGGGACTAACTCAAGGAATCGAGAAAGTTATGGTTTGGATTACAAGGATGATTTTCCCATGCCTTATCCATGACCAAAATATCGTGTGACAATAGGGATTATGACAAGGTGGTACTAAGGTTAAATCGTTTATCTTAAAACGATAACTCACGTGTTTTGGGTAGTCGTGATGGCTTGCTAAAGTCCGCTCTCGACTTGTGAGTCATGGAGATGGCTTGCTGCCAATTTCACGTGAGGCTTGCTGGGTCACACATGAGCAGGGTCAAGATACTGTAATGGGACACGAATTAGGGTTAATTCGTGAGTCACTTTAGTGACACAATTTAAGACATAGTTGAATGTCTTAGGACATGAAGTCTTGTCTTAAATAAAATCTACATTTGTGATATTTAAATTTGTTAGACAAGTTTAAATATATTAATTGTTAAATAGTTAATTTAATTAATCTATTTACAATTGAATTCTTGTTTAAAATATTGGGGAATAATGAATTGACTAAGTCTCCTAAGAGTTAGGGGATTATTGATTTATTAAACTCTCTAATATTGAAGGATAACAAGAGGAGGGTGGCGCCTCGCTCTTGAATTAATTAATGAAATATGATTTTGTTAATTTGAATTCAAGATTTAAATTTGAATTCAAGATTTGAAGTTGAATTCAAGATTCAAATTTGAATTAAGATATTAGGGTAATATTTTAATTCAATTTGTTAAGGAAATTAATAAGTTGGTTATAACTTCCTAAGAGTTAGGATTGTTATCTTATTTATTAAATTCCTATAAAATAGACAAAAGGGGGGGGCGAATTCTTCAAGATTCAAATGCAAGATTTGATCTTGCATTTTGAATTTCAAGAATGCATTTTGAATTTAAATTAAGATATTAGTGTAATATTTTAATTAGAATTCAAATCCTCTTGACTCACTCCAACCAATGGGAAGTGTGCTTTCAAGATTTGGATTTCAAGATATGATCTTGAAATTTAAATTGAGATTGCCTTTTAATCTTGAATTATAATATTAATGTAATTTTATAATCAAGATTTGGGGATTCCCTAATTAGATTAGTAATTCCCTATTTTCAAGAGTGAGACTCTATAAATACCACCCTAAGTCGCCTAAACCTAATTAGAAGAAAGAAGGAAGAAAAGTTCGACCTAACCCTAAAGTTTAGGGAAAAGTCGACTTGGGTGTGAGAGAAAGAGAGAGAGAGGCGCCAAGAAATTGTTTCTTGGGAGAGTGCTTATCTCTTGAATAGTTGTGCGCCACTTTGGTTCTTGGATACTTCAAGAAGTGTTCTTGAAGTATCAAGATTTGTAGATTAGGTCCCATAATCTCTTGGAGAAGAGATTGGAGGCTAGCACCTGAGTATCTGTCAAACTGTTCGTGTGGATCACCGGCAGAGGAAGGACACGAGTCTGTGGACTACTTGGGATTGCGATTTTTCAAAGCGACCGTTTGATTTAGGTAAACGTCTTTTCTCTCTGGTATAAACACAAGTAGTGGATCATATGGAGGAGATTATAAGTTTTTGTAAAAAAATGTTAATTTTACCTTTTTCCGCTGCGTTTTGCTCCATAATCTCCAACAGTAGGTTCTCCACGGACGACGTCAATGATAAACTAGAAAAAGGGCAGGCTTACCTAGTTCACAAGTGTGCGCTGCAAAAGCAAGCTTGAATGTCCAAGTACCTACAAGAACTTCACAGGGGGGCCCTACGAAGAATACTTCGAAGCTCAAGTTAGTATTTGAGAGATATGAGAGCAAGAGAAATTCTGGTGAGTAAAGTGTAGCTAACCTTTGTCTGCTAGGTTGAGCTCTATTTATAGAGCAGGGTGAGAGTGGTGGCCAGCGCGCGGGGCGCACCACGTAGTTGGACACGATCTCCACCAGCGAGAGTGGTGGAGACCGAGATTTGCTGAGCAAGGCAATCGTGGGTGATTGCGTGACGTGATACAAGGCGGGCGCCAGAGGATACTAGAGAACGTGGGTATGACCAAGTCTGTGGCCCACGATCTCCACCAGCGAGGATGGAGACCGAGATTTGCGGGGCAAGGCAATCGTGGATGATTGCGTGTCAAGCTTGAGGCGAATGCCTTAATCCTGGATAGAGTTCGGCCGCCCCTAAATGCGCGGAGGGGCATTTGGTTTGTTCAAGTGCGCCCTGATGAAGGGTTTGGGGAAGTCAAGAGGCCTGGAGCGAAAGCCTATTAGGCGTACGCCCAAATAGTGATGTATCAAGTATAAAATTTAAAGACGAAATTAATGCTTTTACCTACTTGATATTTAATTAAAAAAAAACTTGATTAATTGATAAAAGTACCTACAGTAGTAGAAAATATATTAAATTGAAATCATATTTCAAACATGATAATTTTTCACTTACTAGACAATTTGGAATCTATTTGATGAGTACTCGATTACATTATAGATTAAAGTGTACTTTTGGTCCCATAACTTCTGTTTAGGTGTCAATTTGGCCTCATATATATTTTCGATGCAGATTTAATCTCATATCTTTGAGTCAGGTCCCAATTTGGTTCCATAGTTTTTCTTTTTTTTGTAAATTTGGTCTCATATCTTTAGGTTAGATGTAGAATCGTCTTATATCCTATAGGCCAAGTGCACAATTGATCCCATAGGTCAAGTAGAACTAACGGAGAGACCTTTTACAAAAGATATGAAACCAAATCTCCAATCTGACAAAAGATATGGGATCAAAAATGATATGGGACGAAGTTGAGATCTTTTGCAAAAATATGTGACCAAAAGTACAATAAAAAAATACATGATCAAATCAAAAACTAAACAAAAGATACATAACCAAATTTCTACTTTGACCTACATTATATTATTATACATAATAGTGAGAGGGGAGTCTAGGAGTTAAACTAATTTGCAATGGTGTTGCCTTAGGCAAAGTAATCCCCACTCCTTCTCTCATATCCACTTGTTCACCTCCCAACTCAAACCCTTGAATCAAACGAGCCATAGTCAACAAACTAACTTGCATTGCAAAAGTTGAGCCAGGACAAGCCCTCCTTCCAGACCCAAATGGAAGATACTCAAAATGACCATGACCACTTTCATCAATCTCTCCTTTAATAATGAACCTCTCAGGCATGAACCTCTCAGGCTGGCTCCATATGGATGGGTCCCTATGCAATTTCCACACATTGGCAAAAACCCTAGTCCCTTTTGGGACCAAGTACCCACAAACATAGCAATCTTGTGTTGCTTCATGGGGTACCAACAGAGGGCCTGCTGGGTAGAGTCTTAGGGTTTCTTTGGCTATGGCTTGAAGGTAGGTTAGGTTTTTAAGGTCTGAAATTTGTACCCATCTTGTCTTCCCTACTTGAACATTTATCTCCTCTTGGGCATGCTTTAAAACATCCTTGTGCTTTAGTAATAATGATAGCATCCATGTCAAGTTGATAGAGGTTGTGTCTGACCCAGCTAGCATTAGATTCTGCATGTGTTAATTATTATATATATGACTACTACTAGTCAAACAATGAATTGAGGTGTTAATTATCAAATAGAATAAAATGGTTTTATATCTAAACATATATCACTATCCGAAAGTAATATTAGTACCCTTTGAATAAAATAGTTGTATGTTAAAATTTTTTTTTTTCATCAGTTGTACTCTCAAAGTATAAGGTCAATTTCTGTTATATCATCAAAATATTTTTTAGTCAATTATACTCTCAATGTCTTACATTTGAGTCAATTGTACCCCCAAATATCCTCCAATTTAGGGTACAATTGACGAAAAAAAAAAGATTATTGAGCATACAATTGATACAAAAAAGAAAAGATTAGGGGTATGATTGAATTAAAAAAAATTTAAGGGTAAAACTGAAACTGACCCCGTACTTTGGGAGTACAATTGACCAAAAAAAATTTTGGAGGTATAACTGAAAATGACCACATACTTTGAAGGTACCAAAAGTATTTTTGCCTATCACTATTTTTAAAACTGTGTATGGATGTATCATATTTGAAAAAAAAAATTATGGCTAAAGTGCAATTTGGATTCCGTATTTTTCGTTTAGGTCTCAATTTGATCTCGTATTTTTTTTGTTGCACTTTTGGTCTCATGTCTTTTGGTGAAGTGAAAAATTGGTCTCATCGTTTTTGTTGTAGATTTGGTCCCATATAAAAAGTTTCACTGTTGGTCCCACAATCTAGAGCCTTTTGTAAATACTTGAGACTAATTTTGCAACATGATCAAAAGATATGAGACCAATTTTACAATTTGACCAAAAGTGCAATAAAAAATGATAGAGGACCAAATTGACATAAAAAAAATATGGAACAAAAATACAATTTGACCGAAAAATATTTATTGATATATATTATTTGTGATTCTATTGATATGACTAATTTTTTTACCTTTAGTGAAAAACTAGAGTGATTATGAATTATATTGATGCTAATATTTTTTGAATGATTAAATTAAAATTTATTTTATTTATAGAGAATTAAAATATTTTATATTATAAATATTTCAATCGTTAATCTTTTAAAATACATATTAATGAAATACATTATATAAAATATTTAAAATAATGAAAAGTAGTGAAAAGTTATTGTAAATGTTGAGTAACTTGTTCCCTTTCTAACTATTTTTGAATATGGTAGAAACAAAATTATTGAAAGATAATGAAAGGTATATAATATTACTAGTGTGCTTTGCATGCCCTAACGGCATGCAAAGATTAATTTAAATTTAATCATTATTAAAATTTAAATATTTTTTTTAAAAAAATTATTATACTTTTAATAAAAATTTAAGTTTTTCTTATAATATATATATATTTTTTTAATAATAATATTTTTATTTGATGTTGTGAGAAGTATTTTTCTTTTGTAGCCATCAAAGTAGTGGGGAGTTACTTAACTCCCTCCACTATTTTTTTTTCTCTTTTAATATTTTAAAATAAAATTAGTTTTGACCAACCAAAACACCCTCACACATATAATATAGTATAGATATAGATATAGATATAGATAGATATAGATATATAAAGTAAAACACGAAGATAGAAATTAAATTATTTTTGGCTAACAACTAAAATTATATTTTACCAGTTTTTTTCAAAAATAATATTAAAATATAGTATAAATTATAATTAACCTTAATATTACGTATATAATTGTGAGCATGCGAGGTGAAGAAATTGCCAAGTGGGTTAAGGTATGCTTTTAATAAAACAAAATGTCAACAAAAAATGTGAATATTTGTCGCACAATTTTATAATTTTTACTTAAGTTTTTTAAAATATAATATTTTCTAATATTTTTAAATATCGTACAAAGTCAAAAAATCAAAATCTCTTCTAGATTAATCCGACATATTGATGCGACCTTCTTGACTTTTCTTCTTGCTTTGTTTAAATATTGTGGTTGGACTTTTCTTGCATCTATATATACTGGTAGATAATCGAAAACGACCTCAATTAGAATCGACTGACTTCCTTTATATATTTTTTTAAAAATATTTATTTTTAACTAATAATTAAGAATACACCTTCATATTCAAATCGAGTTGAGAATTTTAAATTTTTAAAGCCACTATGCTAAATGTGTATTTAAATCAAGTTTGAAAAAGATTATATATTTCTTAATTTTAAAATACATACCCATACTTCAAATTAAATTAGAGTAAATATACAATTTAATTATTGAAATATAACTATTTTTTAAAATTTAGTTTACACGCTTTAATATAGAAACAATTATTTAATCCTTTTTATTACTAAAACTAATTCTTAAAAAATTTAAATTTAAAAATTAAATTGTATCAATTTTACAATTTTTGAAAATTAAATTCACAATTCATATTTCAATGACCAACTTGCATATTTTTACTACTAAAAGTATCACTTGAAAGAAAGAGACATACCAAAATATTTGCCTTGATGATAGTATCTCGTGAGTGGCCCAAGGTATCAAAATCATCCTCTTCAATTACAGAAAGCATAAAGTCAATGAAATCTTGCTTTCCATTATAATTTGACTCATCATGATTCATCTTCATCTTCATCTTCCTCTTCACATCATGCTCTTCAACCCAAGTTGCCACAAGATCATCCAAATCCTTTGCAATTCTCTTCATGGATTTCAACACCCGTCCTTCCAAGCTAAACCACCCAAGAAATGGAATCAAATCCGAAGGCACAAACTCCCCAGATATGTGCATGAAATCTTTGATCAGCTTCACAATCCTACGTGCCTCCTCATCATCCACATCTTTCAAATTCCCAAAATACCTCTTTCCCGCAATCATCTTTGTGATTATATTGAAAGTCAATCGCTCTAACCACTCGTTAATAACTACAATTCTAGTTTTATTCACAGATGCGTTACCTCCAAGATACATATACAAATCACTAATAAAAGTGTCAATTTCTGATTCATACGCGTGCTTCAAAGATTCGAGCCTACGAGCTGACAAGAGTTCAACCATGACTATCTTTCTTAGTTTGCGCCAATAAGGGCCGTCCGGCGCGAAGCCAAAGCCGGCAAAGTTGTAGCCAAGGAGGATCCCATGGCTAGATTTTGGGCGAGAGGCTAAGATTTTGTCATTGGTGGTGAAACACTCTTTTATAGCCTCTTGGTTGCTAACCACAAGGGCAGGGTAGGCTCCTAGACGAATTGTGAAGATTGGGCCATATTTATCAGCCATAGAGGCTAGGGTATGGGCTAGTGGGACTTTGGCTCCTAAAAGATGTAAGTGACCTAATAAGGGAAGGGCTCCAAAGGGCTCCGGGGCTAGCTTCCCTTTGTTTATGTGATTTGGTGAGGTTTTTATCATCCGCAGTAGTTTGAAGAGAAGTAGTGGAATAACTATGGATGAAATTGTTGTTATTATCGGGTGTGAAAGGGTAATAGAAAGGTAAGGGAAGAAGGAATCCATGGCTTCTATGTATGTGAGATTCAAAGGAGAGGTTGAAGATAGGGTTTGGATTTTTGAGAAAAGAGATCACTCACTATGTATTTATAATTCTATTCCTCTTTCATATAATTTTTTATGATATTGACTTTTAGTTGACTATAAATAAATATCTCATATATTAATCAATTAATCCTTATTTCATTTAATTTTCTTGATAAAAATATTTTTAGTAGAGGGAAAATTAGAAAAAAAAAAGTTCAAAATCTTAGTTTTAGTAAATAATAAAGTAATAAAAATAAGGGTAAATTACACAAAGGTCCTTGTGATTTGGGGTATTTCGAGATCGGGTCCTTGTGGTTTGAAAAAATGCAATTTAAGGGCTGAGGTTTGCTCCGTTAACAAAAAAAAAAGACTCTTATTAGTCCAAAATTTAACAAAAATTTGGACTAAAATATCATTTTAAGATCTTAACTATTAATTTTCTATGCATTAGACTCATTGTTTCTATGAGGGAGGAATTTTGATGTAAAAACATAAAACTTTCGAGGACGTTGATTCTGACTATTTAGAAGATTGCTGATATAATTGCAAAAAGATCCTTCCAATTCTGTCAAATAGAAAAAAATATTCAATAGCTAGAGTTAAAGTCCCTGAAAATTTTCGGTTTTTACGTCAAAGTCTCTCATAAAAATAAGGAGTCAAATGCATAGAAAATTAATAGTTAGGGTCTTAAAATGGTATTTTAGTCCAAATTTCCGTTAAATTTTAGATGAAATGTCATTTTCTGCTAACGAAGCAAACTTCAATCCCTAAATTATAACTTTTTAAACCACAAGGACTTGATCTCGAAATACTCCAAACCACAAGGACCTTTTGTGTAATTTATCCTAAAAATAAATCGTGGAATTCTTTTTAATTTTTTTTAGTAATTGTTTACTATTTTTTATTTAAATTAATATAAAAAGAAATTATGAGAAGTTAATTAACTTTCTCTTATTAATTGATAATTTTACAAATTTCATCTTCAAAATTGTTCTTATTAGATGGCACCCCCGGAAAAAAAAAAAAGTTTGTTCTTATTAGCAGTGTTGTCATAACCGAACCGGACAAAGACTCGGATAAGTGTTCGGTTCACAGTCGGATCGGTTGAATAGGTCGGACCGGATGTTTGGACCGGATGACGTAATAAATAATTATTTTTAATATATTAAATATAAACCCTCTATATTTTTTTTGGGTCTAAGAGATGCATTAAATCTATTAATTTATTAGATAAGTAAAACAATTGGTAAGAGAAAGCTAACAGAGCCTCACAGTTGGGATGGTAAAGGCGTTGGGAGTGTGAAGAAAGGGCATGGGTTCGATCCTTACAAGACTCAAAATGATTTTTTGTAAAAAAAA
>QANZ01035107.1:12311-22467 GCA_003254925.1 Chamaecrista fasciculata
ACGTATACGATACGAGCGTGGGATTTTGTATGAGATACAAAATCTAGGCACATGTTTGTATGTATGAGATACATGGGGGAACAAACAAGTCGCATGACTCGTTTAATTTTAAAATCAAGGTTTTTTTAAAATTAAAAGTCGGAACCATATTTTAATTAATTTTAAAATAATTCAAACCCTTTTAGTAAATTTAAGTAATTAATGCCATCGCTAAAACGCCCTGCCAAAATCTTGTTCATCGTAGAGCGGTGATCGCCTCCGCGACACGTATCTACCTTGACCTTGAGGAAGCACGGGTGAATGGGATTTTCAACACGATGCCTGTTGAAATCTTGGTACCTTTGAATGCGGTGATCGCCTCCGCGACACGTGTTGTAGTTGGGCCTTGATGATATGGGGGTTGGCCTTTTGGGCCTCATTGTTTTGAATTTAGCCATTCACATGTTTTACCGAGTGACTTAATGGGGTTATCAAAACGGTTTTAGACCCCAAGGCATTAGATGGGATAAACATGCCATATCATGAGATGATATAGTCCAATAAGGATCTAAGAGTCACATGAGATGTGATTGGTAAGAGTCACCTACCTAAATAACTAAAGGGTGCATGATCACCTCCGCGACGGTAAACTTTAGTGAAATATGGATCTTAGCCACCAACTAATAAATTTCACTAGGTTTTATAAAATGGTGGATACACTTTTATTTCCTGCTAATTAAAGCTTTTTATATCTGAATTGTAGAAATGACAACGAACGTTCAAACACTATCACTGCGATCTGTCCTTGAGAAGGACAAGTTAACTGGGACTAACTTTCTTAACTGGTATCGTAATTTGAGAATAGTTCTCACCCAGGAAAGAATGCTCTATGTCCTAGAGAACCCCATCCCTGAACAGCCTGCTGCTAACGCTCCAAGAGCTCAGAGAGATGCTTATGAGAAGCATCAAAGTGACTCTGTCGACGTTGCCTGTCTTATGCTGGTAACCATGGTTCCCGAGATCCAAAAGAACTTGGAGAACAAAGGGGCATATGAGATAATAACACATCTCAGGGAAATGTTCCAACTACAGGCAAGGCAAGAGAGATATGAGACAGCAAAGGCTCTATACTCTTGCAAAATGGCAGAAGGTCAATCTGTTAGTGCCCACGTCTTAAAGATGCAGGGGTACATAGATCACCTTGCCAGGCTGGGTTTTCCCATTGTGCCAGAGCTAGCGACGGATTTGATCCTGCATTCGGTACCTCGAAGTTATGACCAGTTCATATTGAACTTCAACATGAATGGCATGGAGAAAACTATTTCTGAACTGCATGGGATGCTAAAGACTGCTGAGGTGTCCATTAAGAAGGCGCCTAGCACTGTCTTACTAGTTCAGGATAAGGGAAAGGGTAAGGGCAAAGGAAAGAGGAAAGGAGATGCTGAGGTTAGTGGGACTAAGCCTGCAGCAAAACCTAACCCACCGCCTGCCAAGAAGGCAAAGTCCAATAAGGAGACAGTTTGTTTCTTCTGCCAGAAGCCAGGACACTGGAAGAGAAACTGCAAACTGTTCTTGGAAGATCTGAAGAAGAAGAAGAGCGAAGCCTCTACTTCAGGTATCTATGTTATAGGTGTTCACTTGTCTACTCCTACTACTTGGGTATTGGATACCGCTTGTGGTTCTCACATATGTACTAATGTGCAGGGGTTGAGAAGAAGTAGAAAGCTGAACAGGGGCGAGGTGGACCTACGTGTGGGCAATGGAGCAAGAGTTGCTGCTGTTGCTGTAGGAACATTCGAGCTAGTTTTGCCCACTGGGCTTATATTGTTTTTGAACAATTGTTATTATGTACCATCTCTTAGTTCTAACATTATTTCGCTTTCTTATTTGGATAAGGAAGGATTTGTTTGTGTGAATGGGAATGGTAGATGTTCTATTTATAAGAATGAGGTGTTATATGCTTATGGTGATTTGCATGATAACCACTATATCTTAAAATTAGAACAAAGACATAATAATAACGAAATCTATAACATTGATACGAAAAGGATTAAGACTGGCGAGCCTAATCCTACATACCTTTGGCATTGTCGTTTAGGCCATATAAACGAGAAACGCCTCGAGAAGCTCCATAAGGATGGACTTCTAAGCTCATTTGATTTCGAATCATATGATGCTTGCGAATCTTGTCTACTTGGTAAAATGACAAAGGCGCCTTTCACTGGCCGCAGTGAAAGGGCAACTGACTTACTGGGGATCATACATAGTGATGTATGTGGACCCAAGAGCATCAGCGCCAGAGGTGGTTACTCCTACTTCATCACGTTCACTGACGAATTCAGTAGATATGGGTATATCTACTTGATGAAGCATAAGTCAGAGTCTTTTGACATGTTCAAAAGATTTCAGAATGAAGTTGAGAACCAGCTTGACAAGAAAATCAAGATCCTACGATCAGATCGAGGAGGCGAGTATTTGAGTCAAGACTTCATTGATCATCTCAGTAGTTGTGGGATAGTCTCACAACTAACTCCACCTTGAACACCACAGTGGAATGGTGTGTCTGAGAGGAGGAATCGAACTTTATTAGATATGGTTCGGTCTATGATGAGTCAAACCGATCTTCCGCCATCCTTTTGGGGGTACGCTTTAGAAGCTGCCGCTTTCACACTTAACAGTGTTCCGTCTAAGGCTGTTGAGAAGACACCATATGAGATATGGAATGGGAGGAGTCCCATTATGTCTTACCTCAAGGTTTGGGGATGTGAAGTTTACGTTAAGCAACAAGCTAACGATCAACTATCTCCCAAATCCCTCAAGTGTCTATTTGTAGGATACCCCAAGGAAACAAGGGGTTACTATGTCTACTACCCAGCTGACAACAAAGTGTTTGTAGTCAGGAATGGATACTTCTTGGAGAAGGATCTGGCTTCCAAAAGAAACAGTGGGAGTAAGATAGAGCTAGAAGAAGTTCAAGCTCCACAAGACACGCCAGAGGCGCAGACGGAAACTGGAGAAGTTCCACAAGAGGTTGTGGAAGCTGGTCCACAAACACAAGGACCACGAAGGTCTGATAGAACACGTTTCCAACCAGAGAGATATTACGGATTTCTCGTGGATGAAAACAAGGATGTGTTGCCCACGGAGCGTGGTGAATACACCACCTATCAAGAGGCCATCGTAGATCCCAACTCAGAAAAATGGGTTGAAGCCATGAAGGCTGAGATGCAATCCATGTACGACAACAAGGTGTGGACCTTGGTCGCGCCACCTGAAGGGGTAAAACCCGTAGGGTGCAAGTGGGTTTTTAAGGAGAAAACCGACATGGATGGCAACGTTACTGTCTTCAAGGCCAGGCTAGTTGCGAAGGGATTTACGCAACGTCATGGTATAGACAATGACGAAACGTTTTCGCCTGTCGCAATGGCCAAGTCCATTAGGATCCTCCTTGCCATAGCTGCATATTATGACTATGAGCTATGGCAAATGGATGTCAAAACAGCATTCCTTAACTGAAGGCTGCCCGAGGACGTGTATATGATACAACCTGAGGGGTTTGTATGTCCAGAGGCTCCAGACATGGTGTGCAAGCTTCAGAGATCCATTTATGGATTGAAGCAGGCATCAAGGAGTTGGAATCACCGGTTTGACGAAGTAGTCAAAGAGTTTGGCTTCTTGCAGAATCCGGACGAACCTTGCGTTTACAAGAAGGTTAGTGGGAGTACTATCGTATTCTTGGTACTGTATGTCGATGACATACTACTCATTGGAAACGATGTTCCAACCTTAGAGATTATTAAATCTTGGTTAGGAAAATCTTTCTCAATGAAGGACTTGGGAGAAGCTGCCTATATCCTAGGCATTAAGATCTATAGAGATAGATCTAGGAGGCTTCTCGGATTGAGTCAAAGTACATACTTGGATAAGATATTGAAGAGGTTCAATATGCAGGAATCCAAGAAGGGATTCATCCCTATGAATCATGGCTTGACCTTGAGCAAGAAACAGTGTCCGAAGACACTTGTTGAGCGAAGGCGCATGAGTGGTATTCCATATGCCTCGGCCATAGGATCCATCATGTATGCCATGTTATGTACTCGACCGGATGTGTCATTTGCCCTAAGCATGACGAGCCGATTCCAACAAGACCCTGGTGAGGATCATTGGATCGCTGTCAAGAACATCCTTAAGTACTTGAGAAGGACTAAGGATGAATTCTTGGTGTACGGTGGAACTGAAGAAGAGCTATGTGTAAGGGGTTACACAGATGCTAGTTTCCAAACCGACCAAGATGATTTTAAATCGCAGTCAGGATACGTGTTTCTCCTGAACGGTGGCAGCGTGAGCTGGAAGAGTTCCAAGCAAAGCACGATTGCTGATTCTACAACGGAGTCCGAGTATATTGCAGCATCGGATGCGGCAAAGGAGGCTGTGTGGATTAGAAAGTTCATCTCCGAGCTTGGAGTGGTTCCGACCATTTCTGATCCCGTAACCCTGTTTTGTGACAATAGTGGCGCTATTGCACAAGCCAAGGAGCCACGGTCCCACCAGAGGACCAAACATATACTCAGACGTTTTCACCTAGTCAGGGAGATGATTGACAGAGGTGATGTAAAGATATGTAAGGTAGCAGGCGAGGACAACGTTGCTGATCCTCTGACTAAACCTCTTGCAAGGGTCATACATGAACGCCATGTATCGTCGATGGGGATTAGACACATTGATCAGTGAACCTAGAGTAGGAAGAGCTAGATTAATGATTGTACCCTAGTGCAAGTGGGAGTCTGTTGGAGATTGTGCCCTAGGGCCAATCATTTTATTTGATAAATATGTTGTGAACATATTATTAATTTATGGAAGATAAATTAATGTGTTGTCATATCATTTGCATGTTTACTATGATAACGTCCATGATTAATTATGAGATAATTAATCTAAAATTGTCCCTGGTCGATTATTTTTGTGGGAGCAAAAATAAACTAAGACCAGCATGACCTCGGTGCATGAGATGCACGCACTAGATGCTGGGACGAGAGTCATGGTGCAATTACGTAAGGTGGTTACGAATTGCTGGACTGACCCGGAGAGTCCTGCATGGGTTTAGTCATCAGCTAGTCTCTCCTAGTACGCCTGTAGCGATGCCTTTGACCTGAGGTCAATGACTATTCCAGCGTTGCAGTTGTCAGTCTTTGGCTTAGTCTAACGCTGCCCGTAACAGGGTAGTTATACGGGCTGAGTACGGGACTGGTTGATTGCTCTGCAGTGGGATGTGGATTGGCCAAAATGGGATTTTGTCCCTCATTAATTTGAGAGATATCTAACTGGCGCCCTCGATGAGTCTGTCCAGGAAAATGCGTGGCCACGCGGGAATTGGGACTTACTCAAGGAATCGAGAAAGTTGAGGTTTGGATTATGGATGACATACCTGTGCCTAGTCCATGACCAAGATATCGTAGGACAAACGGATCACGTACACGGAGGTACTGAGGTTAAGTCGTTCTTCCGGTTACCGAACGATCACTCACGGATTTTGGGTAGTTGTGATGGCTTGCTAGAGTCCGCTCACAACTTGTAGGTCATGGGGATGCCCTACTGCCATTATTGCGTGGGGCCTGCTGGGTCACACACGGGCAGGATCTGATCACCATTCGAGAGGGACACGAATTAGGGTTAATTCGTGGGTCACGCGAGTGACACGATTTAAGACACAGAGGAAATGTCTGGGACATTAGGTCTGGTCTTAATTAATCTACAGATGACATATTTAGATTTGTGGGACAAATTTAAATATTAATAATTGAATATAATTAATGAGATTAATTATAGGCAATTTAAATATTAGGAAAATAATTCTGGATAATGTTCCTAAGAGTTAGGAAATTATTGAATTATAAAATTCCTAATAAATAGGAGAGGGTGGCGCCTCTTGGGAATTATTTGGGTTAAATAAAAATGTTTTATTTAATTCAAATAATATTTGAAATTCAAATGGAGATTTGAAATTCAAAAGATTTGGTGAGTATCTTTTAATATCTTTGGTGAATCAAAAATTAGAGGTTTTTGATTAATTAAATTCCAAGGATAATTAAAGGGGGTTAGGCGCCATCTTGGTGGGTCCCATTGGGAGATTTGATCTCTCAATTTGATTCTCCAAGATTGCATTTTGAATTTAAATATAATATTAAGGTAATATTATAATTATAAATTCAAGGCCTAAAATAATTATATTATCAGAATATCTTTATTTTAGGAATTATTAAATCACCAAAATTTTTCCCTATATAAACCTAGGGCAAGTCGACTTGCCTCATAAGTGGAAACACAAAAACCCTAGTTGATTTTCCTCCTAAGAGTTAGAGAGAGAAAATAATCCTTTGCACACACACATAGAGAAAGTCGACTTTCTCTAAGAGTTAGGGAATTTCGACTTTACTCTTAAAATTAGGGTTTTGAGAGAAGAATAGGCAAGAAGGAGTTCTTGTGGGGGGATTCTTCTAGCGCCACCTCTAAATCTGAATTATCAAGAAGGAGTTCTTGAAATTCAGAGGTCTGTAGATTGGTCCCGGAATTCTTTTGAGAAAAGAATTTGGAGGCTAGCACCTCGGTGATCAAGGAAACTGTTCGTGTGGATTACTGGCACAGGGAGAACTCTGGGAGTGGACTCCGTGGAACTCGCCCCGTACAACCATCGATTTGAAACTCTGAGGTATAACACCAACCAAAAGTTTTAAATTCTACTAGCGGATCCGTTCGGGAATCATAGGACCTAGGCGTTTATTTTAATTTTAATTTTTGCTTCCGCTGCCTTAGGCGCCTAGGATTCCCAACACTAATGTGCAGGGGTTGAGAAGAAGTAGAAAGCTGAGCAGAGGCGAGGTGGACCTACGTGTGGGCAATGGAGTAAGGGTTGCTGCTGTTGCTGTAGGGACATACGAGCTTGTTTTGCCCAATGGGCTTATTTTGTCTTTGAATGATTGTTATTACGTTCCATGTTTAAGTTCAAACATTATATCACTTTCTTATTTGGATAAGGAAGGTTTTATTTGTGTGAATGGAAATGGAAAGTGTTCAATTTATAAAGATAATGTGTTATATGCTTATGGAGATCTGCATGATAACCACTATATCTTAGAATTGAAACAAAGACATAATAATATCTATAACGTTGATACCAAAAGGACTAAGGTTGGCGAACCTAATCCTACGTACCTTTGGCACTGTCGTCTGGGCCATATAAACGAGAGACGCCTCGAGAAGCTCCATAGAGATGGACTTCTAAGATCATTTGATTTTGAATCATATGATGCTTGCGAATCCTGTTTACTTGGCAAGATGACAAAAGCGCCTTTCACTGGTCAGAGTGAGAGGGCATCTGACTTATTGGGAATCATACATAGTGATGTATGTGGACCCATGAGTGTCCAGGCCAGAGGTGGTTACTCCTACTTCATTACGTTCACTGACGACTTCAGTAGATATGGGTATATCTACTTAATGAAGCACAAGTCAGAGTCTTTTGAAATGTTCAAAAGATTTCAAAATGAAGTTGAGAACCAGCTTGACAAGAAAATAAAGATCCTTCGATCTGATCGAGGAGGCGAATATTTGAGTCAGGAATTCACTGATCATCTTAGTAGTTGTGGAATGGTTTCACAACTGACTCCTCCTGGAACACCACACTGGAATGGTGTGTCTGAGAGGAGGAATCGAACCTTATTGGATATGGTTCGATCTATGATGAGTCAGACCGATGTTCCGCCATCCTTCTGGGGGTATGCTTTAGAAGCTGTCGCGTTCACACTTAACCGTGTTCCGTCCAAGGCCGTTGAGAAGACACCATATGAGATATGGAAAGGGAAGAGTCCCGATTTGTCTTACCTCAAGGTTTGGGGATGTGAGGTTTACGTTAAGCAACAGCCTAACGATAAACTGTCTCCCAAATCACTCAAGTGTCTGTTTGTGGGATACCCTAAAGAGACGAAAGGGTATTACGTCTACTGCCCAACTGACAACAAAGTGTATGTTTGTGGTCAGGGGTGGGTTCTTCTTAGAGAAGGATCTAGTTTCCAAAAGAAACAGTGGGAGTAAGATAGAGCTTGAAGAAGTTCAAGCTCCACAAGACACATCAGAGGCGCAGACGGAAACTGGAGAAGTTCCACAAGAGGTTGTGGAAGCTCCTCCACAAACACAAGGACCACGAAGGTCTGATAGAACACGTTTCCAGCCAGAGAGATATTACGGATTTCTCGTGACTGATAACAAGGATGTGTTGCTCACGGAGCGTGGTGAACCCACCACCTATCAAGAGGCCATCGTAGATCCCAACTCAGAAAAATGGGTTGAAGCCATGAAGGCTGAGATGCAATCCATGTACGACAACCAAGTTTGGACCTTGGTCACTCCACCTGAAGGGGTAAAACCCGTAGGGTGTAAGTGGGTTTTCAAAGAGAAAACAGACATGGATGGCAACGTCACCGTCTTTAAGGCGAGGTTAGTAGCAAAGGGATTTACGCAACGTCATGGTATAGACTATGACGAAACGTTTTCGCCTGTTGCAATGGCCAAATCCATTAGGATCCTCCTTGCCATAGCTGCATATTATGACTATGAGATATGGCAAATGGATGTCAAAACAACATTCCTTAACGAAAGGCTGCCCGAGGATGTGTTTATGATACAGCCCGAGGGGTTTGAATGTCCTGAAGCACCAGACAAGGTGTGCAAGCTTCATAGATCCATTTATGGATTGAAGCAAGCATCCAGGAGTTGGAATCACCGTGTTGATGAGGTAGTCAAAGAGTTTGGCTTCCTACAAAACCCTGACGAACCTTGTGTTTACAAGAAGGTTAGTGGGAGCACGATTGTGTTCTTGGTACTGTATGTCGATGACATACTACTCATTGGAAACGATGTCTCAACATTAGAGATTGTAAAATCCTGGTTGGGAAAATCCTTTTCAATGAAGGACCTAGGAGAAGCCGCCTATATTCTAGGAATCAAGATCTATAGGGATAGATCTCGAAGGCTTCTTGGGTTGAGTCAAAGCACGTACTTGGATAAGGTACTGAAGAGGTTCAGTATGCAAGATTCCAAGAAGGGATTCATTCCGATGAATCATGGGCTGACCCTAAGCAAGGAACAGTGTCCGAAGACACTTGTTGAGCGAGGTCGCATGAGTGGGATTCCCTATGCCTCGGCCATAGGATCCATCATGTATGCCATGCTATGTACTCGACCCGATGTGTCGTTTTCCCTGAGTATGACAAGCTGATTCCAACAAGACCCTGGTGAGGATCATTTGATCGCTGTCAAGAATATCCTTAAGTACTTAAGAAGGACTAAGGATGAGTTCTTGGTTTACGGTGGAACTGATGAGGAGCTATGTGTAAGGGGTTACACAGACGCTAGTTTCCAAAACGACCAAGATGACTTCAAATCGCAGTCAGGATATGTGTTTCTTCTGAACGGTGGCAGCGTGAGTTGGAAGAGTTCCAAGCAGAGCACGATTGCCGATTCTACAACGGAGTCCGAGTATATTGCAGCATCGGATGCGGCAAAGGAGGTTGTGTGGATTAGAAAGTTCATCTCCGAGCTTGGTGTGGTTCCGACCATATCTGATCCCATTACCCTGTATTGCGACAATAATGGAGCTATTGCGCAAGCCAAGGAGCCACGGTCCCACCAGAGGACCAAACATATACTCAGACGTTTTCACCTCGTCAGGGAGATGATTGACAGAGGTGATGGGAAGATTTGCAAAGTAGCAGGCGAGGATAATGTTGCTGATCCTCTGACAAAGCCGATTGCAAAGGTCATACATGAGAGACATGTATCGTCGATGGGGATTAGACGCATTGATCAGTGTACCTAGGAGTAGGAACAACTAGATTGATGATTATACCTTAATGCAAGTGGGAGTCTGTTAGGAATTGTGCCCTAGGGCCAATCCTCTTTTATATATGTTATGAATATATGGATTAATTTATAGAGATAAATTAATGGTTTTCACATTATTAGCATGTTTACTGTGATTACATCCGTGATTAATTATAAGATAATTAATCTAAATCTGTCCTTAATCGATTGTTTTCGTGGGAGCGAAAATGAACTAAGATCAGCATGACCTCAGTGCATAGGGATGCACGCACTAGATGCTGGAATGAGAGTCATGGTGCAA
>QANZ01035107.1:23240-61988 GCA_003254925.1 Chamaecrista fasciculata
ATCTCATGTGGGTCCCATTGGAAGATTTGATCTTCAATTTGATTTTATGAGATAGGGATTTGAATTTGAATTAAAATATTATGGTAATATTTTAATTAGATATTCAAGTCTTAAATATATGATATTATCAGAATATCATGATTTTATATTTATAAAATTACTATAATTTTGGTAAATATAAAGCCTAAAAGTCGCCTGGCTCTAAGTGATGTCATGCACATTGTGAAAAACCCTAGCTCACTAAGAGAAGTCGAAATTCATCCTAGTAGAGAGAGAATTTTCGCCACCCACCTTCCTAGAGAGAGAAGTCGATTTTCCTCTAAGTGTTAGAGAGAGAAATCGAAAGTTGTGGGTTCTAGGGTTCCTGAGTGAAGATGAACAAAAGGAGTTTTGTTGCTGTCTTCCACTCTGTATTGCGCCACCTAGCCTGGAGTTCAGAGAAGGAGTTCCTGAATTCATCAACTGTAGATTCAATCCCGAGTCTCTTTGGAGAAAGAGGCGTGGCGGCTAGCACCTCGTGTTCGGGAAACTGTTCGTGTGGATCACCGGTAGAGGAAGGACGTGCAAATGGACTTCTAGACTCACAAAGTTCAACCATCCGATTGAAAGCTTGAGGTATAACACTTTTCATATCTGGTTTTAAATTCAACTAGCGGATCTCAGGGTTGGATTTTCCTGGGGAGCGCAAGTTTTTTTTATTTACAGTTTTGCTTCCGCTGCGTGTTTTTCCCCGGGAATTCCCAACTGTGGTAATAAGGTTAAGTCGATTTTGGTAAAAACGATAACTCACATGTTTTGGGTAGTCTTGATGACTTGCTAGAGTCCACTCACGACTTGTAGGTCATGGAGATGACTTACTGCCAACTTCACGTGGGGCCTGCTGGGTCAAACACGAGCAGGATCAGGACACCGTTTAAAAGGGACACGAATTAGGGTTAATTCGTGGGTCACTCCGGTGGCACGATTTAAGACACAGAGGAAATGTCTGGGACATTAGGTCTTGTCTTAATTGATCTGCAGATGTGAAGTATTTAAATTTGTGGGACAAATTTAAATATAATAATTGTTAAATGATTAATGGGGATTAATTATTTACAATTAAAATATTAGGGAAAAACAATTCAGATAAGGTTCCTAAAAGTTAGGAAATTATTGATTTATAAAATTCCCTAATATTGGCATGAGGGTGGCGCCTCTTTTGGTGATTTAAGGTTAATAAAATTGTTTTATTAATTTAAATAATAATTTGAATTCAAAAGATTTGATGGAGATATCAAAAGATTTGAATTCAAATAGATTTGGTGAGATCTCAAATCAGGATCTTTGGAGAATCATGACTTCCTAAGAGTTAGGAAGGTTTTTGATTTATAAAATTCCAAAGGATAAATAGGGCAACATGGCGCCATCTTGGAGGATCTCTAAGGGAGATTCGATCTCTCATTTGATTCTCTAAGATTACGATTTGAATTTAAATTAAATATTATGGTAATATTTTAATTTGAAATTCAATTCATGAAGCCATATTATTATAATTTAGAATTATAATAATGCTCTAAATATAATTATATATATATAAGGTGCTAGGCGCCTATGATTAGAGATCACTTTTGAATCAAGAAGGAGTTGTTGAGTTTAAAAACACTGTAGATTGGTCCCTGGTTCTTTTGGAGAAAAGAAAGGAAGGCTAGCACCTTGGTGCCCGAGAAACTGTTCGTGTGGATTACTGGCAGAGGGAGGACACTGCGAGTGGACTTCTAGGACACGTCTTGTTCAACCAACCGATTGAAACTCGTGAGGTATACCACTTCTAGGACTTCGGGAATTTTAGGACCTGGCGTGTTTTTTTATTTTAATTTTGTATTTGCTTCCGTTGCGTTAGGCGCCTAGAATTCTTAACACACTTATGTTATTTACTTTAACATCAGTTGCTCGAACGAATGCTTGTTCAAGATCATCGTGCTTCCTTGGAAATGACAAGTCTTCTACCTTAGTTTCTACCTTATTTTCCAATTTGTTCACAACAGGAGTTTATGCCTTTTCCTTCTTATAGTTGAAACCAAAGAAGAATTGGGCATACCTAGGGTGTTTTTCTATTATGGCCTTAAAGTTTTCTCCACCCTTGATCTCTATGAACATCTCTTCAGGCTCAGGCTCTTCTAGGGTTAGCACAAATGTTTCTTGAGCAGCAATTCCTTTAGGTTCGGTTTCACTAGTAGTGATAGTGATGGCATGAACTGCCTTAGAACTGCTAGGGGCACTTATGTTATTTACTTTAACATCGGTTGCTCGAACAAATGCTTGTTCAAGATCATCGTGCTTCCTTTTCATGATATCCATTTCCTTAGAAAGAAGATCGATCCTTTGTCCCAAATCGTCGAATCTCTTCGAAGTTTGAGCTTCGGATTCTTCAAACTTTCTAATGAGGAGTTGAGTGTCAGTTTCGGTTGAAGATAAGTTTTTTCTTTGAGGAGCTGGGTTATTAAAGTTTTGGTTTTGGAAATAATTTCCAGTCTTAAATCTATCGTCAAATCTTCTAGGAAATTGACTAGGGCCTTCTTGATACATGGCCGAAACTTCCTCGGGTTGATGGGGGCATTCCCTAGTTCCATGTTGATATGAATCGTACACGGAGCAGGGTGCGGTCACAAGAGCGACCTTTCTTGGCGAACTGGCTAACTTAGCATTCATTTCCTTGACAGCTACGGCTAGACTGTCGATGTCTGATGCCAATTTCTCCATCATGGGGTCTGACTCACGGGTTACTATTCCCTTCAAAGCACGGGTACGCCTTCTTTGGTTTTCTTGCTTGAGGGCAACTTCCTTGATTAGCTCCCATTCGGTCTCGACATTCAACTTCGTAATGGATCCATTCGACGTGGCATCAATGTGATTTGCCTCGTCGTCTAGGAGTCCACTACAAAAGTATTCCACTATCTACTCCTCAGTGTACTGGTGATTAGGACACTTTACTAAAAGGTCCTAGTATCTAGTTAGGTATTCGAGTAACGTTTTGTTATCTCGTTGTTCCACAGCTGAGATTTTCTGCTTAGCAGCAGATGCTTTGGCTTCGGGAAAATACTTATCAAGAAAGGATCTTCTAAGATTTTCCTAGGACAGATAAGCTGTCCGTTCATAAGTTCCCAAATTAGTATACCAATCTAGCGCCTTGCCTTCGAGTGTGAGATGGAATACTCTCCACATCACATCCTCTATGCTTGGCCCTAGGGGTTTCATGGTTCGGCAGTGAAGATACAAGTTATTCAAATGAGTAAAAGGATTTTCACTGGCCAATCCATGGAATTTAGGTAATCCATTGAAAAGTGGTCCTTTGATCTCAAAGTCCGTTTGGATTTGAGGGAACACGTTTCTCCGAACCTCATATTGTTCGTTAGACTGGGATGCTTCTCTTATAGATCTTCTCGGTCTAGGTTGTCCATTATTTAGACCGTGATTTTGGCGAACTTCTTCGCGTTCTTGATTATCTAACCTACGGTTGTTGCCTGAGTTTTCCATATTTTCTATATTTTTCCTACTTTTTCTAAGGGATCTAAGTGTTTTATATAAATCTGGATCCAGGGGAACTAAAGGCTCTAAAGGTCTCTGATCGCACCCGTCGTTAGGTGGTCAAAAATACCGGAAATAGTGCACTATAGTGGTGCAATCCGACTCGATCTCTCGAGGAACTTTTGTGCAAAGTTTAATTGCAAACGATACCAAGTTATCACTAATCAGGTGAAAGAAAAGGAAAGTTGTTCTTTGAATGATTATCGATGACCTAAAACAATAATTGAATAAAGCAATAATATTTTTGGGTTTTTGATTAAAAGACTGAATTGAAAGGTAATAATAATAAATTAACGATTAACTGAGTTGAGAGAGTACCCGACAGAGCAATTGGATTAAGCAATCATCACTACTAAAGATAAACGGAGCATCTCACACAAATCATCCTAGGGTAGTCACTAATAACTCAATGACCTAGGCTAACAATATTATCATGAAAATACCTCAAACAAAATAAATCATAACAAGTACTGAAAACCTTCATTAATTTGATGATAAAGAAGATCTAGAAACACAATCTTTATAACAAGTACCATTGTCAAAGCTATATTCCTATAATTATAACCACTCTAGGGTTACAATCAAGATATAATTAAACAAATAAAACCAAGTTCCTAATTAAGAATCAGAATTCACAAATAGTTCTCAGGTCCAACTAGAAATCAAGAACAATAATGTAAAACCCAAATTCTAGTGTGAGAAAAACTCCCTAATGGTGAAACCCTAGTTCATGCTTTGCTCCAATGGTCCTCCGGGTATGAGTGTTTAGCCGCTCATGGTTGACATATGAATAACTTCAGAGTTGACTGCCATGACTCCACAAAAAGCTTCACGAGATGATCAAAATCGCTAACTGAGATATGGAATGTGTAAAACTCTCTCTAAACAAATGTGTAGCCTCCAACTGACCTCAAGACCCCTCATATATGTAAATTTTGGCTTATTCCAAGAAAATCTAGGTCAGAATCATCAAAATCGGGCTTGGGCCTAACTAATTATAAGTTATCGCAAACCCACCGCGGGACCCTCCGCGGCTATGCACGGCGGTGGTTTCCGCGGTAAGATTTCCAGAGAGACCCGCCGCGGGACCCGGAGAGGCCTTGCCCGCGGTGGTTTCCACGGAAGGATTTATAGTGGAATCCGCCGCGGAACCCGCCGTGGCCTTCCCCGCGGTTGTTTCCACGGCAGGATTTCCAGTGGCACCCGCCGCGGCCTTGCCCGCAGGGGTTTCCACGGCGGTTTTTCCATAATCTTTGATTCTTCTCAGTTTGGTCCCTGACTCGTCTCCAAACATCCCTAAGCCTTCCTTGAAGTATTTCAACACTTTGGACTCCATTAAAACCTATCAAGAACATCGAGAAGCTAAGTGAATTCTCAAATAATAAAGATTAAACCCGAGAAAACCGCACAATTACTCACAAAATAGTGCAAATAATGTCAAACCTTAAGGAATCATATTTCATCATAAAATGATATAAAGGCATGCAAATGAATCCCAAATGAATATAAAATGCCCTAAAGTGTCAATAAAATATATGATGAAATATGGTCAGATCAGTCTCTTAGGCATATACTAGAAAAGAAAATAATAAAAAATAACTAAACGAAAATAATAAAATTAAAATTTAACTAGAATTAAATAAATTAAATAATAAAAGACTTAAACAAAATAGACTAAAAATAACACTCAAAAATAAAGACTAGACTCTAAAAATAAAAAGACTCAAAAACTAATTACAATTTCTTAGGAACTCAAGAAAGAGTTCCCCGACAACGGCGCCAAAACTTGACCGGACACCCGTCGTAAGGTGTCAAATAGATCAAATTTAATTATACTCGAGCCTTGCAAGTATAACTATATATATTAAAATATAGTATAGATGCTAACCCAAGGTCGGATTTCCTGCGGAACTCAATGTGATGAGGCTAAGAGAATTGTGACGAAGGTTGTAACTTCTATTTTTTAGGGTTGTCACGATTTAATAAGATATGAAGAGTCAAAATAGTAATAATAATACTTGAGAGAAAACCCTAGAGATGGACTATCATAGTTCGTTCATCATAGAGAATAGATAATAAATATGCATTTACTTTTCCAAGTTAGACAATGTATTTAAACTATAAACACAATCAATCAAACAATGGAGAGAATACAAGATTAGGATAGGTAACTCGTCCAAAACTGGATCTATGAGCTATATATTATTGCCACATCAGAACAATAAACAAACATAGATTCATCAATAACAATCCTAATTATGCAAATAAGATATGTAAACCACTCTTTAGCAAACCCTAAAGAGCTACTTCATTAATCGTGAGAGAGACAAACTTCGGGAATGTCAATGTCTCATTACTTTAACAAAGCATATGCTACGACTTATATATAAACAACTTCAACAATTACCTATGAAGGAGTTGATCATACCTCATAAATGGAACATCAATATCTTAACTCTACAGCGAAACATGGGTGAACTCAAATCACATCCTTGAGGCATTCCTCAAGTATCTACCTAATTAGTTACTCATGATCTAGGCAGAGAACTATTCTAAAATAAAGAGAATTGGAGTAGGATTCTGATTTCGATCTCGATGCTCTGAGCGTGGAATGACGACCTCTATTTATAGTGTTGAGTAGTGTGCTTGGTCCGCAAGTCAAGGGAAGAAAATTGCCTCTGGGCCGTTGCTTGCGTCGGCGGCCAAATACGAAGGCAAAGTGAAATATCTGCGATATTTCGATTATATCTTTGTATCTTGAATCATAGCCGTGCAAAACATACTCTACTACTTCAGATTAATCTGCATCGCGAGATTTCCAACTTGGGTCGTTGGCTCAAGATGACGGTGCAAGATCAAACTGCTCTGAAGCTTATTTGCTGACGTCATATTCCTAATAGATTCGTGCGTCGCGGGATTCACCTATCATGGGCCGGCGGCCCATGTGGCGGTGCAAGAATATCTTGTGCTCAACATGATCTTCTCGAATATTCTGATATTTCCTTCTTGTTTTGGCCCTGTTTGGATATCTGAAACACTGAATAAACCATTAAGTAGCACCTATTTATAAAGTATAATAAATAAACAATAATTAACTCTTTTTATCCACTTTATTCCACCATACATTAGTGTTTCCCTTAGCATATTAATTGGTCTAATTCTAATATATTATTATTATAAACACACCAAAAGAAGGCCAAATAACTTGTTCACTTTTGGGCTGATCAACGGCCCAAGCGCAAATATCTTTCCTTGACTTGCGGACCAAGCACACTACTCAGTACTATAAATAGAGGTCGTCATTCCACACTCAAAGCACTCCAATCAGCTCATTCTAGTTCCAATTCTCTCTTTAGTTTTGAATAGTTTTCTGCCTAGAGCTTGAGTAACTAAATAGGTAGATACTTGAGGAATGCTTCAAGGATGTGACTTGAGTTCACTATGTTTCGTTGTAGAGTTCAGATGTTGAAGTTGCATTTATGAAGTATGATCAACTCCTTCAAAGGTGATTGTTGAAGTTGTTTATATATATATATGATTCGTACATCAATGCTTTGTTAAGGGAATGGGATCTTGGCTTTCCTGGAGTTTGTCTATCTTTCGATTAATGAAGTTTCTCTTTAGGGTTTGCTAAAGAGTGTTCTATACATCTTAAAAGCATAATTAGGATTTTTATTGATATATATAAGTTTGGTTATTGTTCCGATGTGGCAATAATATAGATTGCCCTGAAGAGCTTTGATAAATTGCTCATAGTCCAGTGTGGTTGAGTTATCTATCCTAATCTTGTGTTCTCTCCATGGTTTGATTGATTGTATTTAGAGTTTAAATACAAAGTCTAACATGGTTAAGTAAATGCATATCAATTATCTATTCTCTATAATGAATGAACTATGATAGTCTATCTCTAGGGTTTTCTCTCAAGTATTCTTTTGACTCTCTTATTATCTTGTTAAATCGTGACAACCCTTAATTACAGAAGTTACAACCTTCGTCACAATTCTCTTAGCCTCATTACATTGAGTTCCGCGAGAGATCCGACCTTGGGGTTAGAATCTATACTATATTTTAATAAATATAGTTATACTTGCAAGGCTCGAGTATAATTAAACTTGATTGCTCCGTGACACTGTACGACGGGTGTCCGATCAAGTTTTGGGGCCGTTGCCGGGGAACTCTTTCTTTAGTTCCTAAGAAATTGTGACTAGTTTTTGAGTCCTGTTCTTTTTAGAGTCTTTAATTTTTCGTTTTTGAGTCTTTATTTTTTAGTCTTTTTTTTTTTGTTTCAGAGTCCTTATTTTTATTTTGAGTCTAATTTCGTTTTGAATTTTTTAGAGTCTTTTATTTGTTTAATTTGCTTAAGTCTATTTTTAATTTTTATTTTAATTTTAGTTTTTATTATTTTAGTTATTTTCTTTTCTAGTATATCCCTAGGAGACCTTTAGAGCCTATAGTTCCCCTAGATTTAGATTTAGATAAAATGCTTAGATCCCTTAGAAAAAGTAGGAAAAATATAAACATGGAAAACTTAGGTAACAACCGTAGGTTAGAAAATCAAGAACGCGAAGAAGTTCGCCAAAATAAAGGTCTAGACAATGGACGACCTAGACCGAGAAGATCTATTAGAGAAGCATCCCAATCTAACGAACAATATCAGGTTCAGAGAAACGTTTTCCCTCAAATCCAAACGGATTTTGAGATCAAGGGACCACTTTTCAATGGATTACCTAAGTTTCAAGGATTGACCAGTGAAAATCCTTTTACTCATCTGAATAATTTGTATCTTCACTATCGAACCATGAAACCCCTAGCACCAAGCATAGAGGATGTGATGTGGAAAGTATTTCATCTCACACTCGAAGGTAAGGCGCTAGAGTGGTATACTCATTTGGGAACTTATGAACGGACAGCTTATCTGTCCTAGGAAAATCTTAGAAGATCGTTTCTCGATAAGTACTTTCCCGAAGCTAAAGCATCTGCCGCTAAACAGCAAATCTTAGCCATAGAACAATGAAATAACAAAACGTTACTCGAATACTTAACTAGATACAAGGACCTTTTAGTAAAGTGTCCTAATCACCAGTATACTGAGGAGTAGATAGTGGAGTACTTTTGTAGTGGACTCCTAAACGTCGAGGCCAATCACATTGATGCCGCGTCTAATTGATCCATTACGAAGTTGGATGTCGAGACCACATGGGAACTAATCAAGGAAGTCGCCTTCAAGCGAGAAAACGGAAGAAGATGTACCTGTGCTGTCAAGGGAATAGTAACAAATGAGTCAGACCCGATGATGGAGAAATTGGCATCAGACATGGACAGTCTAGCCATAGTTATTAAGGAGATGAATGCCAAGTTTGCCACTTCGCCAAGGAAAGTCGCTGTTGTGACCGCACCTTGCTCCGTGTGCGATCCATATCAACATGGAAATAGGGAATGCCCCCATCAACCCGAGGAAGTATCGGTCATATATCAACAAGGCCCTAGTCAATTTCCTAGAAGATTTGACAATAGATTTAGGACTGGAAATTATTTCCAAAACCAAAACTTTAATAACCCAATTCCTCAAAAACAAAACTTTTCTTCAACCAAAACTGACACTCAACTCCTCATTAGGAAGTTTGAAGAATCCGAAGCTCGAACTTCGAAGAAATTCGATGATTTGGGACAAAGGATTGATCTTCTTTCTATAGAGATGGAAATCATGAAGAGGAAGAACGATGATCTTGAACAAGTGCTCGTAGCAGTTCTAAGGCAGTTCATTCCATTACTACTAGAGAAACCAAGCCTATAGGAAACCCTGCTCAAGAGACCTTAGTGTAAACCCTAGAAGAACCTGAGCCTGAGGAGATATTTATAGAAGTCAAAGGAGGAGAAAACTTTAGGGCTATAATATAAAAACACCCTAGGTATGCCCAATTCTTCTATGGTTTCAACTACAAGAAGGATGAGGTAGAAACCCCTGCTGTAAATGAGTTGGAAACTAAGGTGGAAGACCTGCCATTTCCAAGCTCTCATTTGATGACTAAAGAACAACTAGAGGAAAAGAAGCATAAGGAGATCGAAGAGCTTCGATAAATTGCTCATAATCCAGTGTGGTTGAGTTATCTATCCTAATCTTGTGTTCTCTCCATGGTTTGATTGATTGTATTTAGAGTTTAAATACAAAGTCTAACTTGGTTAAGTAAATGCATCTCAATTATCTATTCTCTATAATGAACGAACTATGATAATCTATCTCTAGGGTTTTCTCTCAAGTATTGTTTTGACTCTCTTATTTTCTTGTTAAATCGTGACAACCCTCAATTACAGAAGTTACAACCTATGTCACAATTCTCTTACCCTCATTACATTGAGTTCCGCGAGAGATCCGACCTTGGGGTTAGCATCTATACTATATTTTAATAAATATAGTTATACTTGCAAGGCTCGAGTATAATTAAACTTGATTGCTCTGTGACACCTTACGACGGGTGTCCGGTCACTTATCTATCCTAAACTGACGTGTCTTATGCAATTTAGTCCTATAATAGTAGTCTCGCATAATAATACGGTAAACTGCATACTTATTTGCGATCGTACCTTTTTTTGTGATCCCTGCGTCATCGATGAATGTTCCATTTGGTTGATCCATGTCTTCAATATTTCATCCTTTTCGCTTTGGATCAAGCACTTTTTCGATGCCTATGAAGTCCACATGAATCCTCTCTGTTGCGTTCTTGCACACGGCATCTACGTCATGGAGCCATTCTTCAATACTTAGGCAGTCAGCACATATAACTAAGCTCTTGCAAGAACACATGGAGGTTTGGGTCTTTGGCTTGTAATTGTCCACTAGTAGACAATCAAAGTCTTCTTCCCTTATCTCCTTGTCTGCAAAACTAGAAATTCTTGTGGCGCACAGGCTGCCATACAGCCTTGCGTTTGGAGAAATTTTGTTTAAGTGCTGGTTTCTCTTTAACCTTCGAAGTTGTGAGGTCTTCCTCCTTATTTTGCCAACTCGTTTACACAAGGAGTTTCCTCCTTATCCTTCTTGTAGTTGAAACCAAAGAAGGACTGGGCATACCTAGGGTATTTTCTATTATGGCTCTAAAGTTTTCTCCTACTTTGATTTCTATAAATATTTCTTCAAGCTTAGGTTTTTCTAGAGTTTGCACTAAGGTTTCTTGAATATGGTTTCTTATGCGCTTGGTTTCTCTAGTAGTAATGGCATGAACTGCCTTAGAATTGCTAGGGTACTTACGTTATTTGCTCTAGCATGGAAACTTTGGTCAGTCTCGATTGCTCGAATCACTGTCTTTTCGAGATTCTTATGCTTACTCTTCATAATGTCCATATCTTTAGAAAGAAGATCAATCCTATGTCCCAAATTGTCGAATTTCTTCGAAGTTCGAGCTTTGGATTCTTCAAACTTCCTAATGAGGAGTTGAGTATCAGTTTCATTTAAAGAAAGGTTTTGTCTTTAACGAGCTGGGTTGTTAAAGTTTTGGTTTTGAAAATAATTTCCAGTCCTAAATTTATTATCATATCTTCTAGGAAATTGACTAGGGCCTTGTTGATACATGGTCGATACTTCCTCGGGTTGATGGGGGCAATCCCTAGTTCCATGTTGATGCGAATCGCTCATGGAGCAGGGTGCGGTCATAAGAGCGACCGTTTTATGCGAAGTGGCTAACTTGGCATTGATGGAGATTGTGCCCTAGGGCCAATCATTTTATATGTATGAAGATATTATTTGACTTATTTATGAATGATAAATTATGTCGTTATCATATTATTAGCATGTTTACTATGATAACAATCCTTGATTAATTATGTGATAATTATTCTAAACTGTCCCTGGTCGATTATTCACGTGGGAACGTGAATGAACTAAGACCAGCATGACTTTGGTGTATGGAGATACATGCATGTGATGCTTCTCGAGAGTCATGGTGCAATTATGTAATGGGTTAGAAGTTGTTGGACCGTCCCGGAGAGTCCTGCATGGGTTTAATCATAAGCTAGTCTCTCCTGTACACTTGTCACGATGCCCTTAGACCTGAGGTCTTCATTATTCTGGTGTTGTAGATGCTGAACTTTGGCCTAGTCCAACATTGCCCGTAACAGGGTAGCCATACAGGCTAGGTACGGGTTTAGTTGTATGTCGTGCTGAGGAATGTGGTTGACCAATAAGGAATTTTGTCCCTCATTAAGTTGAGAGATATTTGACTGGGCCCCTCGATGAGTTTGTCCAAGGAATATGTGGCCACACAGGGTAATGGGACTAACTCAAGGAATCGAGAATGTTATGGTTTGGATTACAATGATGATTTTCCCATGGCTTATCCATGACCAAAATATCGTGTGACAATAGGGATTATGACAAGGTGGTACTAAGGTTAAGTCGTTGATGTTAAAACGATAACTCACGTGTTTTGGGTAGTCGTGATGGCTTGCTAGAGTCCGCTCTCGACTTGTGAGTCATGGAGATGGCTTGTTGCCAATTTCACATGAGGCCTGCTGGGCCACACATGAGCAGGATCAAGATACTGTAATGGGACACGAATTAGGGTTAATTTGTGAGTCACTTTAGTGACGCAATTTAAGACATAGTTGAATGTCTTAGGGCATGAAGTCTTGTCTTAAATAAAATCTACATTTGTAATATTTAAATTTGTTAGACTAGTTTAAATATATTAATTGTTAAATATTTAATTTGATTAATCTATTTACAATTGAATTCTTGTTTAAAATATTGGGGAATAATGAATTGACTAAGTCTCCTAAGAGATAGAGGATTATTGATTTATTAAATTCTCAAATATTGGATAACAAGATGAGGTGGCGCCTCACTCTTGAATTAATTAATGAAATATGATTTTGTTAATTTGAATTCAAGATTTAAATTTGAATTCAAGATTCAAATTTGAATTAAGATATTAGGGTAATATTTTAATTCAATTTGTTAAGGATATTAATAAGTTGGTTATAACTTCCTAAGAGTTAGGATTGTTATCTTATTTATTAAATTCCTATAAAACCACAAGGTAGGGGGTGAGTTCTTCAAGATTCAAATGCAATATTTGACCTTGCATTTTGAATTTCAAGAATGCATTTTGAATTTTAAGTTAAGATATTAATGTAATATTTTAATTAAGAATTCAAATCCTCTTAACTCATTCCAACCAATGGGAAGTGTGCTTTCAAGATTCTTTCAAGATTTGGATTTCAAGATATGATCTTGAAATTTAAAATAAGATTGTCTTTTAATCTTGAATTATAATATTAATGTAACTTTATAATCAAGATTTGGTGATTCCCTAATTAGATTTGGTAATTCCCTAATTTCAAGAGTGAGACTCTATAAATACTCACAAGTCGCATAACTCAAAGGGAAGAGGAGGAAAAATTTGACCTAACCCTAATCCTAGGGCTAAGAGGCGATTTGTGTGTGTGTGAAAGAGAGAGAGCCGCCAAGAAATTGGTTCTTGGGAGGGTGCTTATCTATTGAGTATTGGTGCGCCACTTTGGTTCTTGAATACTTCAAGAAGTGTTCTTGAAGTAACAAGATTTGTAGATCAATTCCCATAATCTCTTGGAGAAGAGATTGGAGGCTAGCACCTGAGTATCTACCAAACTGTTCGTGTGGATCACCAGCAGAGGAAGGACACGAGTCTGTGGACTTCTTGGAACTACGATTTTCAAAGCAACCGTCTGATTTAGGCAGACGTCCTTTCTCTCTGGTATAAACACAAGTAGTGGATCCTTTGGAGGAGATTATAAAAAATTTTAATTTTACCTTTTCCGCTGCGTTTTGCTCCATAATCTCCAACAGGCATTCATCTCCTTAACAACTATGGCTAGACTGTCCATGTCTGATGCCAATTTCTCCATCATCGGGTCTGGCTCATTTTCTACTATTCCTTTGACTGCACGGGTACCTCTTCTTCGGTTCTCTCGCTTGAGGGCAATCTCCTTGATTAAGTCTCATGCGGTCTCCACATCTAGCTTAGTAATGGATCCATTAGACGCGGCATCGATTTGATTAGCCTCGTCGTCTAGAAGTCCACTACAAAAATACTCCACTATATGCTCCTCGGTATACTAATGATTAGGACACTTTACTAAAAGGTCCTGGTATCTAGTTAGGTACTCGAGTAACGTTTTGTTATCTCGTTGTTCTATAGCAAAGATTTGTTGTTTAGTGGAAGATGCTTTAGCTTCGGGAAAGTACTTATCGAGAAAAGATCTTCTAAGATTCTCCTAAGACAGATAAGTTGTCCGTTCATAAGTTCCCAAATGAGAATACCACTCTAGCGCCTTACCTTCGAGGGTGAGATGGAATACTTTCCACATAACGTCCTCTATGCTTGGTGCTAGGGGTTTCATGGTTCGGCAGTGAAGATACAAATTATTCAAATGAGTAAAGGGATTTTCACTGGCCAGTCCGTGAAACTTAGGTAGTCCATTGAAAAGTGGTCCTTTGATCTCAAAATCCGTTTGGATTTGAGGGAATACGTTTCTTTGGACCTCATATTGTTCATTAGATTGGAATGCCTCTCTAATAGATCTTCTCGGTCTAGGACGTCCATTGTCTAGACCTTGATTTTGGCGAACTTCTTTGCGTTCTTGATTATCTAACCTATGGTTGTTATCTGAGTTTTCCATGTTTATTTCTTTCCTACTTTTTCTAATAGATCTAAGTGTTTTATCTAACTCTAAATCTAGGGGAACTATAGGCTCTAAAGGTCTCCTAGGCATATACTAGAAAAAATAAAATGACTAAAGTAATAAAAACTAAATAAACAAGAAAAATAAAATTAAACTAGACTAAAGCAAATCAAATGAAAAATTTAAAACAAAACAAAGAACAAAGACTCTAAACGAAAAACAAGACTCTAAACAAAAATTAAAGACTCAAAACGAAAATAAAGACTAAGAAAAAACTCAAAAACAAATCACAATTTCTTAGGAACTCAATAAAGAGTTCCCCGGCAACGGCGCCAAAACTTGAGCCTCACAAGTATAACTATATTTATTAAAATATAGTATAGATGCTAACCCAAGGTCGAATCTCTCGCGGAACTCGATGTGATGAGACTAAGAGAGTTGTGACGAAAGTTATAACTTCTATTCTTGAGGGTTGTCACGGTTTAATAAGATATAATATAATATGAGTCAAAACAATACTTGAGAGAAAACCCGAGAGATAGACTATCGTAGTTCGTTCATCATAGAGAATAGATAATTAATATGCATTTACTTAACCAAGTTAAAAGATGTATTTAAACTTTAAACACAATCAATCAAACAATGGTGAGAGAACATAAGATTAGGATAGATCACTCAACCAAACTAGGTTATGAGCAATTTTTCAAAGCTCTTCCAGGCAATCTATATTATTGCAGTATCGGAACAATGATCAAATATATATATATATCAATAATAATCCTAATTATATTTATTAGATAGATAGAACACTCTTTAGCAAACCCTAAAAAGCAACTTTATTAATCGAGAAAGAGACAAACTCCAGGAATGTCAAGGTTTCATTCCCTAATAAAGCACTGATCTATAAATCTAATATATATAAACAACTTCAACAATTACAATTGAAGGAGTTGATCATACCTCATAAATGAAATATCAACATCTAGACTCTACAACGAATCATAGTGAACTCAAGTCATATCCTTGAGGCATTCCTCAAGTATCTACCTATTTAGTTAATCATGCTCTAGGTAGAGAACTTTTCTAAACTACTAATTTGAGCTGTGTTTAGTCGAATTGTGTTCTGATCATGGAATGCCGCTCTCTATTTATAGTCTTGAGTAGTGTGCTTGGTCCGCAAGTCAATGAAACAATTTGCGCTTGGGCCATTGCTTGCGCCGGCGGCCCAACACAGAAGCGCACCAAAATATATGCAATATTTCGATTATATCTTTGTATCTTGAATCTTAGCCATCCAAATTATATGTTTAAGCTCTGGAATATCCTACGACGCGAGATTTCCCACTTGGGCCGTTGGCTCAAAGAGACGGTGCAACGTAATATTGCACTGAAGATATTTGCTGACGTCATATCACTCTCAAATACTTGCGCCGCGAGATTTACCTCCCTTGCGCCGGCAGCTCATCCAACAGCACAAGAACATCTTGTGCTTATCGTGATCTTCTCCTCGATTCTAGATATTTCCCTCTTGGTTTGGCCCTGTTTGGATATCTAAAACACTAAATAAACCATTAAGTAGCACCTATTTATAAAGTACAATAAATAAACGCTAATTAACCTATTTTATCCACTTTATTTCACCACACCTTGGTGCAACCCTTAGCATATTAATTTGTCTAATTATAATATACTATTATTATAAATACATTAAAGGAAGGCCAAATAACTTGTTCACTTTTGGGCTGATCACTTGTCTCTGAAACCAACTTTGTCACGACCCTCTCTAGGGAGGCACGTGACCGGCACGGACATGGGCCTACCCCATGTCGTAAGCCTAATCATAGACAATGCATAACAACCCACCAAACATAATCCGAATAAATTATGATGTATAAATATTCTTCAAAGTACTCAAACATAATAAACTCAATGCTCGCATGCATAACTGTCAACCCAGAGTGTCACTAAATTAATATAAATTCCATTTCAAGCAACCAACAAAATACACATTTATTTAATCTCTTACGTAATCAAGACGCACAAAATAATAATGATACATAGCCCCGAACCCTCTCCCTTAGTATTGGTGGAGCTGACGGACTAAAGTTTAATACAACTTTATTAAATCAAACAACAACCCACACAAACGATGACATTTTCTCTTGATTGGCTTCCTCCGAGGATTGAAGTAGTGGCTTGACTTGAACCTGTATCTAAAAATGTTAAATGAGGGGTGAGTCGAAACTCAGTGTGTCTAACCCATTTCAAACATGGGGTCACCAACAAAGCCATAACTCATCAACAATGACCAATCTATATTAACATTCACTCAATCAAATGATCCAACATATCCAGCGATTAGAACCTTCATCGTATCACAAGGTACGAAACAATTCAAGACGAAATAATTTGTCGAACCTTTAGAGAAATAAAAATATGTGAACAACCATGGGTATAAGAAAGTCTTTTGGAAGTAAAGGACTTTTAAGAAAACATTATTCGAAGATTCATTGAGAAAATATAAAGTTTAGTAACAAAGTAACAAAAGATTTAAAGCTTTGTTAAAACGAAATTTGGGAAGGATAATCAAGTAATGAAATCTTCTTTTGAAGCTCCTTACCAGGATCGATCGTTTAATATGAAAGAGTATTTAAATCAATCACAGACTTAAAATTCACAAGGGTTTACGATTAAATCCTTTACGCCTATCAAGTTAAAGAAAAACTCATGAGGAATTAGAGATTTAGTAATAACATAAGTTTATATATAGTCATACATTTAGAGATACTAGGAACCAAACTTTGTAAAAACTATTTTAAGCAAAAGTAATTTGGTAAAGAATAATAGTTTAAAGAAAGATACAGATTTAAAATGAAATCACGTTTGTTTACCTCTATGGCATCTATTCGTAGTATAGCCAACAACGTAGAAGTCATTCGACCAATATCATTCAGACAATCAAAGATCTCAAATTCACCCAATGTCAATAATACCAGTATTCAACCTCACAGAGTCATCAATTCCTCAACAAATGAAATGTCAATACAACCAATTTCTAACAATCATCAACTTATAATAAAATAAAGTCTCAACGTAAACCAATTAATGAAAACTATTAACTTATAAGAAAGTGAAGGCTCAATGCAAAACAAGATTCAACAATTAATTCAACACCAATCACAGGTAACACACAATTATGAGATTTCATGTCTGCCTCCACTCATGAGGGAACCGTACATAGCATCACCTCAAGTTCTCAACCCGTGGGGACTGCACACAGCATTATCTCAATCATTTCACAACAATTAACGGTAAAGGACACACCAAAGTAAGTAAAGGTTTTTAATCAATATCACAACTAGCACTATGAGAGAGCAAACACACATGCACAAACACAAACTCAAACTCAAACCCAACACAACAGAAACACAAACACAGTGACAATCACAATCTTAATCACAAACACAATCACAAGCACAAGCACAATCGAATTTGGTCAACTTAGAACATAAAACACGATAATGAAAATTAAATACTGTCTCCAACACCAATCAAGAGTAAAGAAGCATTTAGTATAAGTAATATCTGTTGGAGATTATGGAACAAACGTAGCGGAAAAGGTAAAATTAAAATTTTATAATCTCCTCCACAGGATCCACTAATTGTGTTTATACCAGTGAGATAAGATGTTTACCTAAATCAAACGGATGCTTGAATGACTGCAATTCCAAGAAGTCCACAGACTCGTGTCCTTCCTCTGCCGGTGATCCACACGAACAGTTTGGCAGATACTCAAGTGCTAGCCTCCAATCTCTTCTCCAAGAGATTATGGGAACCAATCTACAAATCTTGAAATTTCAAGAACACTTCTTGAAAGATCCAAGAATCAAAGTGGCGCACTAGTATGGAATTTTTCCTCAAAAATTCCTCACCAGAACTCAAGAGATGAGCACACTACCAAGAATGAATTTCTTGGACACAATTACTCTAGGTTTTTCGCCTCTCCTTCCTCTCACACACAATTCGCCCTTTAAACCCTAAGTTTAGGGTTAGTTCGAAACTCACCCTTTGTTTTCTCCACTTAGGATATTCGACTTCTTTGTGCTTTTAAAGAGTCTCCATTCCTCAAATTAGGGAATCACAAAATCTTGATTATAAGATTACATTAATATTATAATTCAAGATTAAGAGGCAATCTCAATTTAAATTTCAAGATCATATCTTGAAACCCAAATCTAGAATGCACACTTCCCATTGGTTGGAATGAGTCAAGAGGATTTGAATTCTTAATTAAAATATTACATTAATATCTTAACCTAAAATTCAAAATGCATTCTTGAAATTCAAAATGCAAGATCAAATCTTGCATTTGAATCTCCAAGATTTCGCCCCCCTCTTGCTTGTTTTATAGGAAGTAATAAATAAGATAACAATCCTAATTCTTAGGAAGTTATAACCAACTTATTAATTTCCGTGACAAATTGAATTAAAATATTACCCTGATATCTTTATTCAAATTTAAACCTTGAATTCAAATTAACAAAATCATATTTCATTAATTAAATTCAAGAGTAAGGCACCACCTCATCTTACTCTTCAATATTAGAGAATTTAATAAATCAATAATCCCCTAACTCTTAGGAGACTTAATCAATTCATTATTCCCTAATATTTTAAATAAGAATTCACTTGTAAATAGATTAATCAAATTAACTATTTAACAATTAATACATTTAAACTTGTCTAACAAATTTAAATATTACAAATTAGATTTTATTTAAGACAAGACTTCATGTCCTAAGACATTCAACTATGTCTTAAATTGTTCACTAAAGTGACTCACGAATTAACCTAATTCGTGTCCCATTACAGTATCTTAATCCTGCTCATGTGTGACCCAGCAGGCCTCATGTGAAATTGGCAGCAAGCCATCTCTATGACTCACAAGTCGAGAGCGGACTCTAGCAAGCCATCACGACTACCCAAAACACGTGAGTTATCGTTTTAACATCAACGACTTAACCTTAGTACCACCTTGTCACAATCCCTATTGTCACACGATATTTTGGTATGGATAGGGCATGGGAAAGTCATCCTTGTAATCCAAAACATAACTTTCTCGATTCCTTGAGTTAGTCCCATTATCCTGTGTGGCCACACATTCCTTGGACAAACTCATCGAGGGGCCTAGTCAAATATCTCTCAACTTAATGAGGGGCAAAATTCCTTATTGGTCAACCACATTCCTCAGCATGGCAAAAAACTAAACCCGTACCTAGCCTGTATGGCTACCCTGTTACGGGCAATGTTGGACTAGGCCAAAGTTCAGCATCTACAACGCCGGAATAATGAAGACCTCAGGTCTAAGGGCATCGTGACAGGTGTATAGGAGAGACTAGCTCATGACTAAACCCATGCAGGACTCTCCGGGTCGGTCCAACAACTTGTAACTCATTACATAATTGCACCATGACTCTCGAGAAGCATCACATGCGTGTATCTCTATACACCGAAGTCATGCTGGTCTTAGTTCATTCACGTTCCCACGTGAATAATCGACCAGGGACAGTTTAGAATAATTATCACATAATTAATCAAGGACTGTTATCATAGTAAACATGCTAATAATATGATAACGACATAATTTATCATTCATAAATCAGTCAAACAATATGTTCATACATATAAAATGATTGGCCCTAGGGCACAATCTCCATCAATATCAACCCTCCACATCGCACAATTATGAAATAGGTAATATCACAATCAAACACATATGCCAGCCAATAATCACACTTGATTCACAAATAAGGCACAATATTAGTATTTCAACTTCAATGCATCAGAGAGCACACAAATCATCACCTAGACCCTCAGGTGAGCACTTATAGCAGTATTTTCAGTTTTCCTCCACTCATGCATGAGGAGGATCATCTTGTATTCGCCTCATCCCTCAGGGGAGCACACACATACATAGCCATTTCTTAAATAGTCAGTAACATCAATCATATCTGAATGAGTAACGAGTCTCAGTCATTATCACAACCAACATTATCCAAAATACACATTTTATGTAAGAACGTTGCATTTTTAGAGGCTTAGGATCAAGTAAAAACATAATAGAAATATACAATTTTACATAGGTATTATCAACCACAATCTCAACCAACGCTAAGAATAGAATTAATTTCTTTAGCAACATCACCAACTCTCCACGGGCCAAGATAAGAAAGCCACTCACCTGGATCCATAGGATAGATGACTGCACCTCTTAGCTTCCCAACCAACAACCGATGTAGGCGAATCTATAAATACATTCATAAACAATGACTCAATTACACAATTCAGTATTTAACTTTTAAGTGACCCGAAGGTCTACCTCTTCACAAAAGCTAATGATAGCTTCTCACAAGACACCTATTTCTTAACACTCATCTTAGTCCTTAATCATACCCACATAACACTTATCCAAGAGGCCAACAAGAGGCTTGGGTATCAATTTGGGAGCCTTAGTACCTTTTTGAAATCCATTAGTTCAAGATTAAATTACCTTTAAAATTCCAAAATAAGAGCATGATTCACTCATTACTTGATACTTCCTCCAAACTTCCACACATTTAAAGAAATTCATTTAGACTATCTCAAACACCGACTTTGGAGATTTTACAAACTTGAAACTCTTATTCTTCAAGTTAAAAATTGACATTTTCATTTCTTCATAATAAATTCAATATTTTTATTTTAAAACCCTCCACAATTCCAAGACATTCAATTTAGTTTGCCAAAACTACCAAAATCACTCATAGGGACCAAAATGCAACTTCAAGGTTTTTCCACTAAACATTGAATTTCAAAATATAATCTCTAAATTCAAATTGATGAAATAGAATTCATTATTATCATAAAACAAACTCATTTGCACCATCAATTTCAAGAAAACAAAAGAATTTTATCAAAAGCCCCAGTTTTTTCTAAATTTTCGTCACCTTTGAATCCTAGAGTAAAAACAATCAAAAAATTCAATATTAAGGAGTTTTAATAGCTTATAGAGGTGCCAAACAAGATATATTATCATCAAAGGGTCCATTCCCACCAAGAAAATGAAGAAACTATGAAAATTTCATGTTTTACGAACATGTCTATACTTTGGCCGAAAATAGAAGCAAAAATGGTAGTGAGGATTTCCATCAACCATGGTATGATCTAAAGGGATGAATACATCATAAATTACTCCCAAACAATAGGAATTCCATGTATATAGCAGCAAAATACGAACCAAAACCAGTAAAATTGATGGAAGATGGAAAGAGAAAGAAAGAGAGCAAACCAAGAATAGAAGAGGAGGAGGACGGCGGTAGGCCACTGCTGGCCGGCTTACGGCAGAGCTAGAGGTGGCCAGAGGTGGTGCATGGTGGTTTGGGCTACTGGAGGGGTAGAGGGCCGATGGGTGAAGTGGGAGTAGGAAGAGAATGGTGAAAGACGAAATGAACCCTAAATGAAGATGGAGGGGGTCGTGTGAGATGATCTAAGAGTGGCTGGGGCCGTTTCGAAATTTTCAGAAGTTAGTGGACCAAATCTGATATTAAGTTGCAGTACCTCAAGAATTGTTATTTCTGAAAAAGCACAAAATTGTTTAAATTTTTCTAAAATAGTCTAAAAAACTCAAAATTTTAGAGATAAAATTTCTTGACAAAATTTATATCGTTAGCTTCATTACAGAGAGTAGATTCTAAATTGGAAATTTGTTTTCTGAAAATTTTATCTCTAAAACCCAGATGAAATATTAAACTCTGTTTGCTCCCAAATTTTTACCACAAGCCAAATAAAAAATGGGGATTTCAAATATGACAATTAAAATTCTAAATTTCAGAGTTCACTAATTTATAAAATTTATAACCCAAAACTCCTAATACTGGATTAAAATTAGTTTAAAATTCTATCCAAAATTCTAAAAAAAATCACTAATTCCATTCTTGAACACCCAAAACTAAATTTTAAAACTCAGGATCTCACATTCATAGTGATATATGGGGGCCATCTACTGTTTTCAACATTTTTGGAGCTTGTTGGTTTGTCTCTTTTATTGATGACTATACTCATGTGACTCGAGTTTATTTGCTCAAACAAAAGTCTGAAGTTAGTTCTATTTTTCCTAAATTTTAAAATATGATCCACACCCAGTTCGGGGTGAAGATACAACAATTTCGTTCTGATAATGCGCAAGATTTTTTCAATCAATCTCTTTCGTCCTTTTTCAGCAACAAGGTATAATCGATGAATCTTCTTGCGTCTATACATCGCAACAAAATGGGGTTAATGAACGGAAAAATAGTCATCTTCTTTCAAGCACACGAGCTCTTTTGATACCAAAACCATGTTCCACAAAAGTTTTGGGGGGAGGCTGTTTTAATAGCAACTCACTTGATTAATAGACTTCCAACCCAAGCTCTTGATCGTAAGAGTGTTATGCAAGTTCTCATTGAATTTTTTCCAAACTTCAATGCCTCCTTATCGGGCACCCGTCGTAAGGTGCCAATGTGGGTAACGATCAAATTAATACTTGAGTACTCCTCAAATACTTTTTGTTAACTTATAGTATAGGACAACCCCAAGGTCAAATCTCTCGCGGAACTTCGTGGGTAGAGATAACTGCTAATTATATGTATGAATATCTATGAACTTAGGTGAGGCTATGAAGATAGGTATTTAAACAATAATATAAAAGATAAGGGAACAAAAAGATAAAGACTTCCTAGAGAACAATTACGAATTCCACCATCCTAGTTCATAAAGATACAGAAGAGTTTCTAAATAGATATGCTTATTAAGTCCACATACAATTGTATACCTTGATAACTCAAGAGTAATTAGTTATTAGATCAATTAATATTGCCACTTGAGAAATAGTAATTAATACTAACAACATTCATGATATATTAATGGCACAAGATAGGATTTAGATCATAACTCTATCTACCGATTAACGAAACTATTGTATGAAGAAATAGAGGAACTTTATTTCATGTAACAATTAAACAACGTAGTTCTGAAGAATTATACTAAATAAGTTATGGAAATATTAAACCAATCTAAACCTACTGCTAATTGTATCTTGAATCAAACCTTCATCTAAGAACAACTGACGAATAAACATAACTAAAGAATAAACACTCCTTGGACTATGAAGAACGATGAACTCTAGCTTCCTTCAGATTCTCCTCCGGGAAGCAAGGATGTTTGGCCTCTCATCATAGGGAAATAACCAAAACCTTGATTAGATCCCATATGGAGACCTCTTGATGGTTGCTGCCTCTCTTCAACAGCTTTTCTATTCTAAATTGATTACTGGTGTTGTGCTCTGAGGGTGGAATGACGAGCTCTATTTATAGCTTCAAAAATGGGCTTGGGCCGCAAGTTGGGCCGACGGCTGAGGCTGGCGGCACAACATATTCCGCCGAATATTCCAATGGCATCTCGATATCTTGAATCCTGGCCGTGCAAATCGTACCCTAGACCGCGTCTTTGCGTGTGGCGTGGGAATTGCTGGAGGCACGGGCAACGGCTCCTCCTAATTTTACGCTGAAGCTTATCTGCTAACGTCATGTTGCCTTAGAGGTGTGTGTCATCACTTGTGCCGGCAACACAGCCAACGGCTCAAGTGAATTTTGTGCTTTTTTTATTTTCTCATTAATTATAAATGAATCCCCTTTGGTTAGGCCCTGTTTAGATATCTGAAACAATGAACAACCCATTAAGTAGCTCCTATTTATAAAATACAATAAATAAATGCTAAATAATATATTTTATCCACTTTATTATGTCATACCTTGGTGCGGCCCTTAATATATTAATTGGTTTATTTGCAATAAATTATTATTATAAACATATAAAAAGAAGACCAAATAATATGTTAATATTTAGGGTGATCAAATCCCGCACACTTAGACTTTAAACTCCTGAGCAAAGCTACGAAGTAGAAGAAAAGAAAGATGCAAGGGAGTTAAGGATGACCTTGTCACGTACACAAGTTCAACCTCACCATGGGTTTCCTTATAATTGAAGAGCCACAAGAGTGAATGACTATGGAAGACAACTCAAATAGACTCTCAGCCGATCAACTAGAACTGTATCTCTCTAAACTCACGATATTGGGTATTATTTCTCTCGAGTCTCAATTAGACAAAATTTTCTACCATAGGCTTGTAAAAATCCTCAAGGTCTCCACCACAAGTGTTAAATCATCCAAAATCAAGAGGTCTTTAATAGGGTTGTTATGAATGGGAAAAAGGCCATGTAGAATAAGTCTATGAAATAGAAAAGAAATTTTGTTGTTTAATGTTGACATTCAAGGTTTAGTTTAGTATACTTGAAAACCAATACCTTATGAAACTTTCATCCTCTTTTCCAAGGGAAATTGCCAGTCTACTTGAAGCTCACATACATATATTTTACTGAGAGTCAATAGGCACAGGACTCTTCTCTTTTGATTGGCCAATCTTTTTCTCTTGCTTTTCTTTTAATTTTTCTTTTCTTTTTATTTTGCAAGATACTTTTTTTTTCTGACTATAACTGGAAAAACTTCTACTAAAAGAAATCCTCAGTCATATTGAAAACACCTAAAGAAGGCTCAAAGGGGCTAACAAGGGATAATGTATTTATGGCTTTTGTTTAAGATAAAAGGGCGAAGAAAAAAATGCCTCTATCATATTAAGGGTATTTAAACACATAAAGCTTTAACCAAGAATTAAAACAAGTTCTAGAGAAAATCAAGCTGAAGGACTAAAATGTCACTCAAAAGATCGAAAATAATTAGGCTTAAACTTCCAACAAGGTTATGGCACTCAAAGTTCATCATAGAAAATCTAGAAGACTTATCAAGCATAAAAACTCGACTTTCAAAAATTCAACAATTAATGGGGAAAAACATAATGAAATCAAAGAAGTGAACTCAAGAAAATTATCGCATAATCTCGGATGCATAAAGGGTTTCGAACTACTTTGGCTAAGCCAAAAGACAAAAATAAAAGAACAAGTTCAATGATCATAACGCCATGATGGAGAAAATAATAATTTTTATGGGTAGGAAAAATTTTATGCTAAACTATCAATTGAGGTGATCAAATTCAAGAAATAGCTAAAATGAAATTACTTACTACCTAACCATCAATGCGGGTGTATGAGCTACTTGAAAAATTCGTCTATGAAAAATTGTGCCTGTAAAACCATAAAAATTTTCCCGTAAAACCATAAAAGTTTTTGGCAGGTGCAAAAAGTGTAAACTGGCAGGGTTTCCCACTCCCTCACTCTTGAATGCAGCATTGTCCTCAATGCGTTAGAACAAGTTAGAGAAAATGATAAACAAAGCTATTTAAAGTAGAGCACCAGGGGGTTACCACTCCCCCACACTTAAAGCTTGCATTGTCCTCAATGCAGAGAACCAATTTTAACATATTCCCTGTTTGCAGGCGAAAGCTGCAAAGTATTCATAGGAGTTCAAAATAAATAGAGATATATAGGGAGTTTTGACCTAAAACCAACTAACCTATACTATACTAAACTAGAAAACAAAAAATCAAAACCAAAACTAAGAATGAATTACCTAAAGCAATAAAAGCTAACCTACTGGGGTTGTTTCCTCCCCCACACTTATCTCATAAACAAAATTGAAAATAATTAGTTAGAGATAAGTGGGAAGAAGAAACAACTTAAAGCTTAATCCGGCTTCAAATTCTCTTTGAAAATCCAGAGGGGCAGGAGGCATCGGCGCTCGAGGGAACATGTGAGGTTCCCTTCCCTCTGGTCAGCGTGCTCCTCTTTAATAGTTTCCTTCGCACCTATAACACATATATAATCATAAATAGAAGGTGATGTGAAAATAGGGTCAGTAATAATAAAATCAATAATATGAGTGAGAGGAGGCTTCTCTGTTTCAAGTTGTTCGCAAATTCCTTACGAAGGTGGGTTCTCAGATTCTTCTTCTAATTCTTCTTCTTCTTCTAGCACCTCGTCCTTGGAAACTTCAGCTACTTCCAAGGTGTTTTGATCCATGGTCAGCCAATCATCGATATCTTTACAATATTTACGGGGCCCACCATTGAATTCGCAAGGGCTATCTAAATCAAGTAATTGGGTAGTGAGGAGAGATTCATCATAATCATGAAGATTGAAGTCTTCCAATTTAATTCCATCTTCCTCACTACATTGCTTACCTGTTTCTTCTCAAAAAAAGGGAAGAGGGGCAACAGAAATAGAATGATCAATCAAAGTCGAGTAACTTCCATCTTTGAAACTTTCTTTGGCTAATTCTTTGTCTCCTTCTAGGTTTTCCTCTACTTGCTCCAACACCATGCCTTTTCGTTCACTCATAATCTCGTTGTATGCGTCAAGTACTTCATCGTGACCATAGTTATGAAATATGGTTTCGTAGTCGTGGTCATGATTGCGATCGAGGTAATCTATTAAGTCAAAATAACTGACGTAAGTATCACTAGGTCCAATAGTATAGGGTTGTTGCGCTTCAACCCAATCCTCATTTTTGCTATCTTCCTCGACTAATTCCAACACCTCATCTGTAGCGGGATAGAGCGTTGGAGTTTTTAGCTCAAACTCCAAATCAGTATTTTCTTCGCATCGAAATTTGATTACTTCCAAGTCAGAGTGATTCAGGAGGTCAGATAAGGAGGTAAGAGAGTCATCGCGTGCAAGAATATTAGATGTGTGAGTTTTAGTCTTGTCTTGCATCACATGATTCTCCTTGTTATATTATTGACCTACATTATCACAAGAGAAAGAAGAACAGGTAACAGAAGGAATATTATCAATAGAAATTGTGTTACCCTCATTATTGCTATCTTTCTCACGTGATGGTTTGCTCTACTCGACTTGGTGATCATCTTGTTGATGGCTATTGGTGTTTTTAATTTGGTCACTTTCATGATACTCAATCATTCTTGATCGTAGGATAGCATCCTCCTTTTTTGGGATTAAGATATCAAAGTTATTGAGTAGCCGCTGAAGGCTACTGTTTCCTTCTTGAATCGCTTGGTCATACTCTTGATTGAAAGTGTCCTTCCCCCTGCGAATATGCACTTCGAGTTCCTTGAGTGCCTTTTGAAGACAGTTTTTCTTTTGATTAATCGCTTGGGTCACTCGAGTTTCCTTGTATTAGTTTGTATGACCATTTGACCTATCAAATCTTGAGGCAGGTCGAGAAACATAGTCATTGCCACATTTCGCTATCAAAGCATCAAGTTGGTGCTTTAGAGCTTGAAATTCTTCACGGGCTTGACATGTTCTATCAATGGTTGCACTTCTAGTCAGGTATTCTTCCCGTAACTTCTTCAATTCGCTTAAAAATTCAGCATTTGAGCCCTTTATTCTTGGAGTTGAGTATTGATAATCCTGACTATTAAATATATAGGTTGTAAACCAGCCCCGACTCCAATGGAGCCTAATCACCATTTGTATGATGCACCTGAAGAATCATTGGTTGATAAAGGGTCATATCAGAGGCTTGTAGGTAAACTCAATTATCTATCGCATACTAGACTTGATATAGCTTATGTTGTGAGTTTTGTCAGCCAATTTATGCATAATCAGAGAGAATCTCATTTAAAGGCAGTTCATAGAATTCTTTAATACTTGAAGAGTACATCAGGGAAGGGCATTCTATTTAAGAAAGGGGAGAGCTTGATTTTGGAAGCCTATACAGATGGAGATTATGCCGAATCACTTATTGATAAACGGTCAACGACAGGGTATTGTACTTTCTTGGGAGGAAACCTTGTAACTTGGAGAAGTAAAAAACAGAATGTGGATGCAAGATCAAGTGCGGAAGAAGAGTTTAGAGTGATCGCACTTGGTGTATGTGAACTCCTGTGGCTCAAGATTATCCTTGATGACTTGGGCATTACTTGGGAAGGACTCCTTATATTACAAGTCAGCGATTAGTATTGCTCATAACCCGGTTCAGCATGATCACACTAAACATGTGGTGATTGCTCATAACCCGGTTCAACATGATCACACTAAACGGTTCAGCACTCCTTATATTCCTTCTATTGAGCAACTTGCAGATGTGCTTACCAAAGGCCTGTGCACTGTCAACTTTCAGAGTTTAGTCAGCTAGCTTGGCATGGACGATATCCATTCATCAGCTTGAGGGGGAGTGTTAGAATAGAATAGTCTGTGATTAAGTATTCTTAACCCTTAAGATTATTATTATAATTAATTGTAATCACTCATATTTCCTAGAATAGGTTTATCTCATTTGTATAAATACCTATCTCTTCCATAATATCAATAACACAGAATTTTTCCGAGACAATATTTGTTAGTAACTAATGGTTTTATTAATACAAGGCCAAAGTCCTATTTTGGTCCCTCAGTTATGCTCAATGTTCCAAATTGGTCCCTCGGTTATTTTTCGTTCCATATGGGTCGCTCAATTTTTCAAAATATGGCACAGTTGGTCCCTCAAACGTTTTCCATCTATTTTTCTGTTAAAAAAAATATAAAATTGATTTTTAATTCCTAAAAGTTTGAATTTTTACATTAAGGACCTTTTTCTCTATAATAGAACCAAAATGTAAGAAAGAAAAAATAAATGTGGGGTTTTAGTTTATTTCACAGCAAATAATAACCCTCTCTCTCTCTCTTTTACTCTGATTCCGACCTAGAGGTGAGATTTGACCGGGCCGGCGGGGTTGCCGTTGGCGGCAGCGGTGGGTGGTGCGGGGTTTTAAACGGTGTGCACGTATCCTCGCTAGTGGTAAAATACATATCTTCAGTAGCTTGAAGGGTGAGAGATTATAATGGTTTCTGTTGGTGAAATACAAAATGTGATTTCGTGTGAGTAGTAGGATAGAATTTCTTCTGTTATGAAGTTCCATGATTTAAACTTGTTTTATAGCTTCGGATTTATGTCGGATTTATGAGTAGACATTGCCCCTCGAGAATTTAAGAAATGATCTAGGTGACTTGATTTTTATTACATGGATTGTAGACGGTCGGTATGTAGTCTGATTGTAGATTTCGTCATTTACCATCTATCTACTTTTGAAATTGGGAATTTCGTCGCTTTGATTGAAGATCAAAACTGCAGTGGAGAGAGAGAGGGGGTTATTTTTTGAGTGAAATAAACTAAAACTCCTCATTTATTTCTTCTTTCTTATATTTTGGTCCTATTATAGAGGAAAAGGTCCTTAATGCAAAAATTCAAACTTATAGGAGTTAAAAATCAATTTTATCTTTTTTTCTAACAAAAAAATGGATGGAAAACATTTGAGGGACTAACTATGCCAAGTTTTGAAAAACTGAGGGACCAATAATATGGAACGAAAAATAACTGAGGGACCTATTTGGAACATTGAGCATAACTGAGGGACCAAAATAGAACTTTGGCCTTAATAAAATAATGATTACTATGTGTCTATAATTTTTTTGTCTTACAATTAAAAAATTTGTAATTAATTATATCGTATAATTATGTATCGTAATGTTCTATCATTTGTTATATTTTCTTTGTTCTTTCTACTCAATAAGTTTGTCAACACAGTAAATGTTTATTATTTGTATAAAAATAATGAGCCTAAATTAACTCACTACTTATAAATTATTTAATAATCGTGCGTAACAGCTACGTTTCTTTTATAGACCAAACTACAATAAAAACTTTATGTCCCAAAATATGTAAATGCTATAATTTTTTGTTACAACAATTCAAACTATTGTCATACATAGAATGAAACCAAACCTAATTTTTTTTCTACACATTTTTATATAGTCATTTCTCATAGTTTGGATCTCGTGCAACGTACGGGTTTCACCCTAGTTATCATAAAGTAATCCAACAACATTAACCTATTTTTCATTTTTTTTCATAACTTTTATAACATTAATTCGTATACAAAAAAAAATAATAAATTGCATTAATTAGCTAAAAAATTCAATTAAGCGGTGAGCTTTCAAAAAATACTAGGTTTTGACCCGTGCGATGCAAGGGTGGTCGTGTTACAGAAATATGTTACAGGGTACCTGTTTGGTCCATAGCATTATATATTACGGGGAATTCAATCAAATCACAAACATAATCTGATCTAGTAAATTCATTCATGTTAAATGGATCCACTCAATGGTTTAGCACAGCCCTATAATATTCAGCAAATATATTATTGGAAATGAATATAAACAAAACATGCTATAGTGCTTATCGAGCATATCATTATCAAAATGATATCATTATGTAAAATATAAAACAATTCAATCTACCTTATTCATATTAATAAGTCATCTAACATTTTGGAATACTTCTCTATACACAACGTTATCAGTTTTCATGCTTTCTTCGTCCTTGGGTGAATGTGCAATTAGTATTTTTATGCCGGCCCTGGAACGAACTCTGGAAAGTGCAACATATAGCTGACCATGCATGAACACTGGTTTAGGAAGATATAATCCAACCATCGACAATGATTGCCCTTGGCTCTTGTTGATCGTCATTGCAAAAGATAGAGTCAACGGGAATTGACGACGTTGAAATTTAAGCGGGATCTTCGAATTAGAAGGACTGATCAACATCCTTGCAATCAGTATTTTTTGTCCCGCCGACCGACCAGCCAGCTAATGGGATAGCTTCAATTACATGGTCATCAAGTCTGGACACGATCAATCTTATGCCGTTGCAAAGACCCATTGATTTGTCTATGTTTCGCAGTAGCATTGCCGGAGCTCCAACCTGAAGCCGGATTCTGTGGTTTGGTCAACCGGAACCTTTGAAAGAATTCAGTATTTCTGTAGTGTATAGCTCAGACAACAAAAAAAAAAAGAATGTCAATGTTGTTTGAGCTATTTCTATTCCTTTTTTTTTGGGATTTTGGGAATTTTTTAGGGTGTTGGAGGAAGTAATTTTGGAGTGTGGTAAAAAGGTGAGCAATGTGAAATCGCAGAGAGAAAAAAAAAAAAGATAGCATGCGATGCAGGTTTTGGTTTAATGGTGACGTGGCGAATTAAGGGACGCTGGATTAAATGGACGGCTTCTGTTACTTGAATTACAAAAGAATTTTATACCCCAAATTTCAGGGTATCCCTTTTAGATTATGACTGTAAATGAGTAACACTAAAAATTACGAAGTGTCATATTTAAAAGACATATTATTATATAATCATAGATTTAATTATTATGCCTTCACATTGTTTAGTCCCTCCAGTCTTGGTTTACATCTATAGTATATTATATGTGTGAGGAGTCTTCTGGTTGTCGGTCATATAAAACTATAGTATAAGATAACTTACTTTAAATATAACACATTAAAATATATATAAACAAAACTAAAAATCCATCCCCATGTTCATACATCCAACATCCATTTTTATTATTTATTTTAAATATAAACGTACAAATATTACAACAATAAAAAACCACCCCCCAAGTTCCTAGTTCCCACGTTCATAGAAGAGTGTTTGCTTTTTTTTTTTGGCTTGAAAAAAGGATTTGGTTGTTTACTATTTTTTACTGTCACTTTTTTCCTTTCACAAATAAATAACTCATTCCTTATGTTATTTACATGCGTTGAATATTATAAAAAAAAACTACATGGCTTTGAAACTCTTTATGTTTAAAAACACTAATAGAATTTATCATCCAAAGAAATTAATTTATATATTTTTAATTAAGTTATTTTAAATTTTGCATACATAAAATGTTCACCATCTTCTGTAATTTCATTTATTGTTTTGAGTTCAAAATTTTAATTTAGTTTCTATAATTATAATTATTAACAATGAATAAGCTTAAGAGTATTCAATGAATTGGATCAACTTACCAACTTGACAAAATCAACTTTTGACTTAAGTTGACGAATTGGTCTGAGAAAAAAATTTAAACTTTTTGTTATTTGAAATGGCTTAGGAGTTTTAAAATTATAGGGTTTGACCCGTGCGATGCACGGGTGGTTGAGCTATAAAAAATCCTACAAATGATTTCATATTTGTGAATGTTAGGTTTATGTAAAATACTTTTATCATTTTGTTATTTCACAATGATTGACTCACGTGATACACGAATAGTTATACTATTACAATAAGTTACAAAGTATACAACATTATATACATTAATGGGATAACTCTATCTCTAAAATATTTATCATCTTGATATTTTTTTAAAAGATCACCATATATAGTGCCAACAATAGATTGGATAGGATCATTGGAATTGTGAACCAACATAAATAAATTACCAAGTTTACCATATGTAATTCTCATTACAGTATGTGATAAATAGTAAAAATATTACATGAAAAATTCTAATGAGATTGATAATAGTAATTATATTAAAATGGTCCATAATGTTTAAATCTTATTTTTTTATTAAGTGTTCCATAATAGCTAAAGTAACATATCACGAAAAAATTGATTCATGTATATCATCATTAGACATTTTGGAAAATTTTCCTATATACAACATTTTGTGTTTTTCCTATTGATTCGTCATTGGATGAATTTGCTAGTGAAATCTTAATACCATGTCTAGACCGAATTCTAGATAATGCAACATATATAATTGACCATGAGTAAACACTGTAAGTGGGAAATAAAGACCAATTGTTGATAATGATTGGCCTTGGCTTTTGTTAATGGTCATTGCAAAGGATAAAGTCAGTGAAAATTGACGATGTTGAAATTTGAAGGGAATCTTAGAATTGGAAGGTGTAACCAACATTTGTGCAATTAAAATTTTCTGACCTATAAAATCTTCTAGCTAAATGAATTTTGGAATGACATTTTCATTAAGCTGGAACTGAACATCAATATCCTTCAATGTTATATCAAGAGCCTCAAAATAGTACCGATGAGTCATGGGAGCCTCGTCCCATATAAGAGTAGTTTGTAGAATGAGTTCTTCAATATCACTGTTTTGTATTATATTGCCTTTTCTCATTGCACTTAATTAGAAACCCAAATCTAGAGTGTGCGGTATGTCCACATGATATTTGTTGTGATGCAATTCCACTTGATGCCACTATTTTAACAAAGAAAATTTATTCATCATAATGCTCATGAAAACAAAATAGTCTAGTTTAAAAGTTGAGTATTTGAATTATTTATAAGACTACTCATCTTTAGTCTACTTGCTAGAACTATGTCTCCTCTAGAGCTTGTAGTTAGTATGTTCCATACAAATGTTTTGTCAAATCCACCAAAACCATTGACAAAAAAAAATTAAATTTAATGACTACCAAGTAGTAATATAATACAAATTTTGGGACAAAAAAATATAAAATTAGTTTAAATTCAAAGATTAATTCTTCACTAAGGACCAAGTCGTTGGTAATTAAAATATCTCAATAACCAAATCGTATATTTCGATTATTCATAGACTAATTTATTGATTCAATTTAAATTCAAATACAAAATGAAGAAGGAGATAAATGAAGGATTTTGGGCCAAACAAAAAAAAAATTAAAGTATCAATTTTTACTTTAAGCTGTGGTCCAAACATGACATTTTCATAGTTGTGTTTCTCAAAATTATGCTCAATTACTTCATCAATCAAAGCTAACCCAATGTATTTTGGATCTATCTTGTCCCATGTATGGATGATTATAAGAAGGGTATGGGTATGTACTATGAATCTATGATCCTCGAATTCAAACTCGGACTCATATATGAGAGGGTATTAAAATCAATGTTCATCCTCATACCCGCTGAATAGTCAAACCCATACTTAGACCCAGACCCTAAGAATTCTTATAATAAATTATTTTTTATTAATAAAAAAAATTAATTTTATCATTTTTTTGTATTTATAATTACTAAAAATATAAAATTCATGGATAAGAATGTATCATTAAAATTAAAATATATAGTTTAATATGTATTAAATAATTAACATTTTATTTTTATAATTTAATATTTTCTCAATACATAAAGTTATAAATTATTATATTTTTATATATATAAATAAATATGGGAAAGGTAAGGGGAGGATACTACCTACCCGGACTCGAACCTGTTGAAGTAAGACCCGAACCCATACTTAGACCCACATGGTAAAATCTGCAAGTCTCCATTGAGCATAGGTATTTTGATTATCTCTAGTCCCATGAGATTTTCTTCTCTAGCAAAACCTTGGGGGAGATGATCTTGCTCCTCATATGAGAATGGTATCCCCAAAGGAGGAAAGGGTATATGGTATGGTTTCAAGAATTGGATAACTATAGTGTAGTTTTTGTGGGTTTGGCCATTGTTATTAAATTAGAAGAATCTTTTTTTTATTACCTAAATGCATTCAAATGCCAAATAGACATTTAGCTAACAGAGTTTTAATACTATGAAAGATTAAGGATTGTCTTATAATTTTTCAAAAAAATATAAAAACTAAGTTACAACAAATAAAAATACAAAGACTGAGTTACAAATTTAGTAAAACTATAAGGACTAAAGTATTAGTTTAACCATATAAAAATTGTTCAAGTTTTGTATAAGTTAACATAAGTTTACAATTAGTATTTGGTAAAACTATAATGAGTAAAATTTAGCAAATATCATTGGTGGATTTTATCATCCATTGTGAGTGAAATCCAAAGTTACAAAAGAATGAAAAACTAAATAAAAGGGGAATCACTTTTTTTAATAGTTATATTACTTGTATTATCATATACATCATTTGTTTAACTGAATTAAAAACATACAGTAAGTAAGAGAATTTACATGTAAGAAAATAATAAATGAAGTCAAAGAAAAACTTTTATTTATGGGTGTTCTGCAATTCCCGCCAACCCGCCAAATCCAATCCAACATGTATGTTTTGGTTGGGCTAGCGGGTTGATTTGGGCCAAAAAAAAAGTGAGCCCCCAATGGTTTGAGTTGATTGCAGGTTTCAAAATTTTGAGCCTGCTCAATCCAATCCAACTCACCAACTTGCACATACCTTATGTTTTATTTTTTATTTTTAAATTTTGAACTTGATGATATTGATATCTATCAGTTTCAAAAATTTGGTCTTTTATAATAAAATAATGATTATTGACTTGTTAATTTGATACACACTCGTAGTTGTATGTCTCATGTTTTTTTTTACCTTTTGATCCTTTGTACTTTATAATGATTGTTCAATTTAACTATTCTGGTTAGTTCATTACATATTAAAAAACATTTTGTTTAGTTTTTTATTTATTAATGATTATGAAAAATTACATATTTTATTTCCTTTATCTATAATAGTGAACCAAAAAAATTAGGGTAAATTACAGAAAAGGTACTCATGGTATGACCAAATCTTCCATTGTTGTTGTGTGGTTTTTCAGGTTTCACTTTGGGTACCTGAGCTTCTCCTCATTAAGCAGTTAGGGTACCTGTGATTTTGTTCCATCAATTTTAAGGGAAATAACTGATGTGGCGCTCATGTGACTCAGTGAAAAATCAAATTTCCGTACACAAACTATCAGATAATTTTCATTTTGATCATAAAACTATTTTTTGTTTTATTTTGATCATTAAACTTTCACATTTTTTCTGTTTATTGTCCAAATTGAGCCACTCTATTTAAAAAGATTATATTTTTTATTTAACCCATTTATTTATATAATGTATTTTTTAACTTGTATATATTGATAAAAAATTAATTATGCATGAGTTTAATGATGTTTATATTAATAAAAATATTTAATTTGATTTATTTGTTAAAAAATTAATTATGTATTTTAAGATGTAAGAGAAACTGACGGCTGAGATACATTGAAAACTGTTGACTAAAATTGTGTCACGTCACCATTTTTCATTTAAATTGACAAAACAAAACTTTAGGCACCCTAATAGCTTAACGATGATAAATTCAGGTTTAAAAATCATTTGATAAAATAATTAATTTTAAATTTTACCAATACATGTACTATGTATACATGAAAAAGAAAATGAATCACTATTCTAATCTTTGAATGATTCAATTACATAAAATATTACATAATATGCTTTATAAATTTAAAAGGAAATAAGGAAATATTAAAAAAAAGGATAAAGTAGTTTGGGTTGGTAGTAATATAAAAAAGAGAATATATAGTAGTAATAGTATTATGAGTGTTTAGCGGTTCAAGCCAACACGCCAACCCATAGGTTTTAGTTGGTTTGGTTTAGGCCGGTGAGTTGGTTTGGTCTAAAATAAATGAGCTTGTAGTGATTTGGGTTGGGTTGCGAGTTTAAGAATTTCTAGCCTGCTCAACCCAACCTAATCTGCTAACTGCACTACTTTTTTTTAATATATTGGAACACTACATTTTGTATATTAAGACTAACTTATGATATATAATTCAATACAATTTAATATAATTCAACTCATAACATAAAGTGTTACTTAATTGATAATGTTAACATCTATCTTACAATGTTGCACATTAATTTTAGCTACTTCAAATATGAATATATAACTTTTTTAAGTTTTGATCATATTATTCCCATAACAATAATAGAAAATTTTTTTATTAAAATTTGAGTACAAAAACATTGCTTTTTCACATAACATATGATATTGCTTAAATTGGAATGGACGGACCCGCAAACCCGTCCAACCCAACCCATTGCTATTTGATTTTGGTTGATTTGGATTGAAATATTTTTCTTTAAAGTTCAACCCAAATTAACATGTCCTAAAATATTTTTAGACTAATCCAATTCAACCATATGTTTCTTTATTTTCATACATTTGTACCTTTTGAACTCGTCAAAGTATGTTGTCCCTTTAGGGACATCTAATAAAATTGGAACATTTCAAACATGTCATTATCATATATAATAGGGTAAATTACACTTAATTTGGTACCCTGTGGTATGAAACCTTGTTCTTTCAAAAGTGAGATTTTAGTACCATGTTCTATTCGTTGTTGGCACTTTGGTAGCCAAAACTATTTTTCTGCTACTTTTTTACGAAAAAAAACATGTGCAGTTTATGTACATGGTCAAAAACATGAAATCTACCCTCTTAAACTTAAATTTCACTATTCAGCCTAAAAAAACATGAAATCCTCTTCCTTCAAGTAAATACTGAATTGTGTTTTTTGGAGGCTAAATCGTGAAATATGAGTTTCGGATGGTGGATTTCATGTTTTTGACCATGCACAAGAACTACACATGCTTTTTTCATCAAGAGGTTACAGGAAAAAAAATTGGTACTAAAGTACTAACGACGAATAAAACATGATACTAAAATATTACTTTTGAAAAAACAGGGACTGGAATCGGTCCTTACCGCATGGTACCAAAGTGTAATTTACTCTATATAATAATAGTAGTTTTGATAATTAGATCTAGATGATCATTTAGAGAAGATAAGTGAAGTCTATTTTGGCAAAAAAGAAATTGTAAATTGGAATCGGTCGACCCTTGAACCTGCCAAACCCAACCCATTGGTATTTGATTTTAGTTGATTTGGATTGAAATGATTTTTCTTTGAAATCCAACCCAAATTTACCTGTCCTAAAAAAATTTTTAGCCTAACCCAATTCAACCATATGCTTCTTTATTATCATACATTTCTACCTTTTGAACCGTCAAAGTATGTTGTCCCTTCAGGGACATCTAATAGGATTGTAAAATTTCAAACATGTCATCGTCATATATAATAAGGTAAATTACACTTTGGTACTCTGTGATATGGACCGGTTCCACTTTGGTATCCTGTTATTTCAAAAGTGACATTTTAGTACCATGTTCTATTCGTCCTAGACACTTTTGTGCCCAAAACTCTTTTTTCGTTACTTTTTTACGGGAAAAAGCACTTGCAATTCACATACATGGTCAAAAATACGAAAGTTACCCTCCTAAACTTAGATTTCAGATTCAGCCTGAAAAAAAAAACACAAAATTCTCTGCCTTCAAGTACATACTGAATCGTGTTTTTTGGAGGTTGAATCGTGAAATATGAGTTTTGGATGGTGGATTTCGTATTTTTGACCAGACACATAAACTGCACGTGCTTTTTTCATCAAGAGGTAACAAAAAAAAGTTTTAGGTACCGAAGTGCTGACGATGAATTGAACATGGTACTAATATGTCACTTTTGAAAGAACATGGTACTAAAGTGGAACTGGTCCTTACCACAGAGTACCAAAGTGTAATTTACCATATATAATAATAGTAGTTTTGACAATTAGATCTAGATGATTATGGGAAGAAGATAAATTTAGTTAATTTATCATGATGAGTATGTTGTTGTTATACTGTTATTGTGATTGATACTATCTCCACATAAATAATATCCTCATTATTCTAATCACTTGAAACTTCAAATAAGTGGGTGATGCAAGTAAGTATTATCCCAATTACTTAACATTCAACTGTTAAGAATTTTTGTTAATTTTGAAAGATTGGTATTAAACATGGAATATTTATTTTATAATTATATTTTTAAATAAACCTCAATTGATGTTGTTCATTTCATTCATGATTTATAGCTATGTGTATACTTTAAAAATCAAGCTGATGAGATCTCTTCTTAATGGTGATTGTGAATGTGTATGTGGGGTCGGATAATGAGTGAAG
>QANZ01035119.1:5027-24346 GCA_003254925.1 Chamaecrista fasciculata
TATTTATCTAAGACAATATCTTATGTCCCAAGACAGTCAATCATGTCTTAAACGGTGTCACCTGTGACCCACGAATTAACCCTAATTCGTGTCCCGATGTGGCATCTTGATCCTGCTCGTGTGTGACCCAGCAGGCCCCACGTGAAGTTGGCAGCAAGTCATCTCTATGACTTACAAGTCGAGAGCGGACTCTAGCAAGCCATCACGACTACCCAAAACACGTGAGTTATCGTTTATCGCCGAAACGACTTAACCTCAGTACCACCTTGTCTAGATCCCTTTTCGTCCTACGATATTTTGGTCATGGATTAGGCATGGGAAAGTCATCCAAAATCCAAACCACAACTTTCTCGATTCCTTGAGTAAGTCCCAATTTCCAGTGTGGCCACACATTCCTTGGACAGACTCATCAAGGGGCCCAGTTAAATATCTTGCATCATTATGAGGGACAAAATTCCATCTTGGTCAACCACATTCCTCAGCACGGCAATCAACCAAACCCGTACTTAGCCCTTATGGCTACCCTGCTACGGGTAACGTTAGACTAAGCCAAAGTTTGACAACTACAACGCCGGAATGATGAAGACCTCAAGTCTCAAGGCATCGTGACAGGTGTACAGGAGAAACTAGGTAATGACTAAAACCCATGCAGGACTCTCCGGGTCGGTCCAGCAACTCTTAACCCCTTACGTAATTGCACCATGACTCTCGTACCAGCATCTAGTGCATGCATCTCTATGCACCGAGGTCATGCTGGTCTTGGTTCATTTCAAGTTCCCACTTGAATGAGCGACCAGGGACAGTTTAGATTAATTATCCTATAATTAATCACGGACTGTTATCATAGTAAACATGCTAATAATATGATAACCATTAATTTATCTCTATAAATTAATTAATATGTTCACAACATATTTATAAAATGATTGGCCCTAGGGAACAATCTCCATCAAACTCCCACTTGCACTAGGTACAATCATTAATCAAACTGTTCCTACACTAGGAACATCCATTAATGTGTCTAATTCTCACTTGACATTACATAATGCTTATGTAAGACCTGTGCTGGGGTTTCTTTTAGATGATTGGCAAAATATCCTCGACTGCTATTTATCCATATCTTAATATCACCATCTCTAGGTGATCTTGTCTGAGTGCTTATCACTGTCAGAACATCAGTGGGGAACTCCGTCCCATTTGGTGTCTTCCAGTCTCTATAGTGTGACAACCAGGTGTAGTTCAGACACTAGTTTTACAGTCTGCGTCTCTACGCGACTAACCCATTCTTTGTAGAATTAGTAATCGTACTCTGATTGGAACCATTCCAACTTACGATTGCTACATTCAGGGAATACATATTACTGCGATCAATCTTGGTTGGCTTGAATAATGGGCTTCTGTGTAACCACTTTACACATTAATTCTACCATAAACCAAGAATTTGTCCTTAGTGCTTCTTAAGTACTCAAGGACCTTAATGACAGCTTTCTAGTGAACCTCAACAGGGGCACAGCTCGTCATTCATAGGGCAAACGACATATTGAGTCTAGTACAACATGATGGATCCTATTGCCGAAGCATAAGGGATGCCACTCATGTGTCCTTAGCTCATCACGTGTCTCAGGAAACACTGATTCTTGCTAAGGACCAAAACTTGATTCATCGGCATGAATCTCTTCTTGAAATCTCGCATACTCAACTCCTTCAGTATCTTATCCAAGAACGTACTTTGACTCAATTCAAGAAGCTCCCCGAGAACTATCTCTATAGATCTCCGCTTCTTTTATGTCCTTCATCGAAAGTGATTTACTCATCTAAGATTCGCAATCTTTAAGATAGTAATGTCACTTTCAACTAGCAATATGTCAACGACATATGGCACCAAGAATACAACCGTGCTCCCACTAACCTTCTTGTAAACACAGGACTCATCAAGGTTTTTGCAAGAAGCCAAACCCTTTTGGCATCTTTATCAAAAAAAAAAAAAGCTTCTCGATAGGTGGCGGGCTCACCACGCTCCAAGAGCAACACTCCCTTGTTCTTAATGACCAAAGATCCCCATCTTTGAAATTGAGAACGTGTTCTATCAGAACTTTGTTGTCCTTATGTTTTAGAGGAGCTTCCACAACACCTTGCGGATCTTCTCTAGTTTCCGTCTGCGCCTCTCAAGTGTCTTGTGGATCTTGAACTCTTTCAAGATTCATCTTACTCCAACTGTTTCTTTTGGAAACGAGAACCCCCTTTTAAAAGGTATTCACCTCTGACTACAAACCCTTTGTAATCAGGTGGGTAGTTGACTTGATACCCCCTTTGGTTTTCTCAGAGTATCCCACAAGCACATACATGAGGGTTTTGAAGACAGTTTTGTTGGGAAATCCCCGGGGAAAACACGCAGCGGAAGCAAACTGTAAATAAAAAAAACTTGCGCTCCACAGGAAAATCCCACCCTGAGATCCGCTACTTGAATTTAAAACCAGATATGAAAAGTGTTATACCTCAAGCTTTCAATCGGATGGTTGAACTTTGTGAGTCTAGAAGTCCGTGTGCACGTCCTTCCTCCACCGGTAATCCACACGAACAGTTTCCCGAACACGAGGTGCTAGCCTCCATGCTTCTTTCTCCAAAGAAACTCGGGATTGAATCTACAGTTGATGAATTCGGGAACTCCTTCTCTGAATTCCAGGCTAGGTGGCGCAATATAGAGTAGAAGACAGCAACAAAACCCCTTTTGTTCTTCTTCTCTCAAGAACCCTAGAAACCCACAACTTTCGATTTCTCTCCTAACCCCTTAGAAGAAAATCGACTTCTCTCTCTAGGAAGGTGGGTGGCGAAATTTCTCTCTCAACAAGGATGAAATTCGACTTCTCACAAGAGCTAGGGTTTTTTACAAAAGTGCATGACTTCTTAATGAGCTAGGCGACTTTCTCTATATAATTACCAAAATTATGGTAATTTTATAAATATAAAATCATGATATTACAATAATGTCATATCTTTAAGACTTGAATATCTAATTAAAATATTACCATAATATTTTAATTCAAATTCAAATCCCTATCTCATAGAATCAAATTGATGATCAAATCTCCCAATGGGACCCACATGAGATAGGCGCCTAGTTGCTTTTAATTTATTGGAATTTTATAAATCAAAAATAACTCCTAAAAATTAGGAAGTCGTAACCAACTTATTTTATCCCAATGTTTTTGAATTAAAATATTACAATAATATCTTTAATTCAAAATTTGAATTCTGAATTTAAATTCTTTATTGAATTAAAATATTACCCCAATATCTTAATTCAAATCTTGAATCTCAAATTCAAATTCAAATTCATGACTTAAATTAATAAAACATTTTTATTAATTAAATCACCAAAAAATGAGGCGCCACCCTCAAGCATAATATTAGGGAATTTTATAAATCAATAATCTCCTAACTTTTAGGAATTATTTAATTTATTATTCCTAATATTTAAATTGTAAATAATTAATCTCTATTAATCATTTAACAATTATTTAAACTGTAGAAAATTTAAGACAAGACATAATGTCCCAGACATTTCCTCTGTGTCTTAAATTAGGCCACGGAGTGACCCACGAATTACCCTAATTCGTGTCCCTTATAAGGTGTGTTCTAATCCTGCTCGTGTGTGACCCAGCAGGCCCCACGTGAAGTTGGCAGTAGGTCATCCCTATGTTCTACAAGTCGTGAGCGGACTCTAGCATGCCATCTCGACTACCCAAAACACGTGAGTGATCGTTTGTTACCAAAACCGATTTTAACCTTCGTACCTCCATGGCACTGACCATATTGTTCTGCGATATCTTGGTTATGGATCAGGCACAGGAAAGTCATCCATGATCCAAACCTTTACTTTCTCGATCTCCTTGAGTAAGTCCCAATCTCTAGCGTGGCCACGCATTTCCTGGACAGACTCATCAAGGGCGCCAGTAAGATATCTCCCAATTTAATGGGGAACAAAATGCCAATTTTGGTCAGTCCACATTCCTCAGCACGACAATCAACCAAACTCGTACTTAGCCCTTATGGCTACCCTGCTACGGGCAACGTTAGACAAAGCCAAAGTCTGACAACTGCAACGCCGGAATAATGATGACCTCAGGTCTAAGGCGTCGTGACAGGCGTACAGGAGAGGCAAGCTGATGACTAAACCCATGCAGTACTCTCCGGGTCAGTCCAGCAATTCCTAACCCCTTACGTAATTGCACCAGGACTCTCATTCCAGCATCTAGTGCGTGCATCCCTATGCACTGAGGTCATGCTGATCTTAGTTCATTTTCGCTCCCACGAAAACAATCGATCAGGGACAGATTTAGATTAATTATCTTATAATTAATCACGGATGTAATCACAGTAAACATGCCAATAATGTGAAAACCATTAATTTATCTCTATAAATTAATCCATATGTTCATAACATATATAAAAGAGGATTGGCCCTAAGGCACAATTCCTAACAAGTTTATCATCTGCCCTTGGCTTATTATAAACTTGACGTCCTCAAATTTGAGACAAAACATTTATGGGACTCTTCCCATACCATATCTTATATGGCGTCTCTTAGATGAAACGGTTAAGTGTGAAGTCAGCAGCTTCTAGAGCACACCCTTTAGAGGATCGCAGAAGATCAATTTGACTCATCATAGATCGAACCTTATCCAATAGGGTTTGATACTTTTCCTCAAAACACCATCCACTATGGGGTTTTTAGAAAGAGCAAGTTGTGAGACTTTCTCACAGCTTCTAAGATGATTTTTCTTGACTCAAATGCTTTTCCTTTCGATCGGGTCGAAGGAATTTGATTTTCTTGTCAAGTTAGTTCTCTACTTCGTTTTGAAATCTCTATTTCAAAAGACTCTGACTTGTGTTTCAAAAGGTAGCCGTAGATCTAGCCTTTTGAAGCAGTTAGTAAGAGTTGTTACATTTAGCTTAAATACTTATGGGTCTACATACATCAACTATGTATGATCCCCATAAGGTCAGACATTCTATTACTGCGGTCAGTAGAGGAATGCCTCTTGTGATCTTTCATTTTAAAGAAGACTCGCAAGCATCATATGATTCCAAATCATGTGAGCTATAGAAGTTCATCTATATGAACCTTCTCAAGGCGTTTCTCGTTTGTATGACCAAAACGACAATTGCCAAAAGTGTACAGGATTAGATTCGCTAATCTATATCCCTTTTTGTATCAATGTTAAATATTGTTATTGTTTCTAGTTTAAGACATAATGATTATCTTTGCAAATCACATAAGCAAATAAACATTACTTTATTAAAATAGAAACCACTCTTTAATGTTTACACATAAAATCTTCCTTATCTCTATAAGGAGAAAACAATGTTTAACCTTTAAAGAATAACAATAAAACTTAGCCCGAAGGGGCAATCCAAGCTTTCATGTTCCTTTAGCAGCAACGGTAGCAACGCTTGCTCCACTGTCCACTTCTAGGTCCATATCGCTTTCGTCCTCGTTTTCTACATATCGTATCCAATACTTAAGTGGTTTAAGTAGAAAAAGAACTTTTATAACAAAGATACCTGAAGTAGAGGGCATAACGCACTTCTTCCTCTTTTGATCTTCCCAGTAGTATTTGCACTTTCTCATCGCATTTCCTGACACTTGACAGAAAGAACAGAATACTTCCTCTGAGGGCTTTGCCTCCTTGGCAGGTGATTGATGAGGGTCATCCTCTGGCTTGGTCTCACCATCCAGCTCGATTCCCTTTCTCTTTCCTTTGCCCTTCAATTTCCTTTCCCTTTTCTGAATCATGGATGCCTCAACAAACTTGAGCATCCCATGCAGCTCAGAAACTGATTTCTCTGTTCCTCTCCTCAAGAAGCTTTTGACAAACGAGTCATAGCTCTTAGGCAGCGAGCACAGGATTATACCTGTGGCAAACTCTGGTGGAACAGGGAATCCCAGCCTATCAAGATGATCTATATACCCTCTCATCTTTATGACATGGTAATTGACAGATTCACCTTCAGCCATATTGCAAGACATAAGAGCCTTAGTGGTCTCATATCTATCCTGTCTGATCTGGTAACGGAACATTTCCTTGAGACGCATCATCATCTCATATGACATCAATGTATCCAAGCCCTCATGCAGCTCAGGAATCATTGTGTCCACCATCAGACAAGAGACCTCTAGCGAGTCGTCGAAGTGCTTCTCATAAGCCCTCCACTCAGCTCTTGAAGCGCCCTTGGCAGGCTCTTTAGGGATAGGTTTGTCTAGAACATACAGTCTCCTCTCATGGGTGAGAACAATTCTCAAATTACGAAACCATTCGAGGAAATTTGTTCTAGTCAGTTTATCCTTCTCAAGGATAGGTCGCAGTGAAAATGTTGAACTATCAATTGCCATTTGATTCTACAATTAAATATATGAATTTTAATTAGTAGTGTATATATATTTATCCACCATTTTATAAAACCCAGTAAAATTTATTATTAGTGGCTAAGACCCATATTTCACCAAAATTTACCGTCGCGGAGGGCGATCATGCACCTTTTGGCTATTTAGGTAGGTAACTCTTTACCAATCACATCCTATGTGACTCTTAGATGTTTATGGGACTGTATCATCATATGATACCTTTTATGGCATGTTTATCCCATCTAATGCCTTGAGGTCCAAAATCGTTTTGATAACCCCATTAAGTCACACAATAAAACTCGTGAATGGCTAGGCTCAAAACAACGAGGCCGAAGATTTAACCCCCATATCATCAAGGCCTACCAAACACGTGTCGCGGAGGGCGATCACCGCATCTAGCAAACCAAGACTTCAACGAGGCGTCGCGTTGAATCTCCCATTCACCCGTGTGTCCTCAAGGTCAAGATAGATACGTGTCGCGGAGGGCGATCACCGCTCTATGATGAACAAGATTTCCACAGGGTGTTTTATTGACGGCATTAAAACTTAAGATTTTCTAAAAGGGTTCAATATTTAAAATTGTTCCGTTTTATAGTTTAATTTTAAAACTCCTTTTAAAATTAAACGAGTCATGCCACATGTTTATTTCCCCATGTATCACATACATATAAACATGTGCACGGATTTTGCATCATATGCAACATCCCACACTCGTATCGTATACGTTGTAGCATTTAAAAGTGTAAATAGCATGTTAAAATCGCGTCCTTAGCATACATCTAGCGCTTTGTATCACATACAAACTAAATGTAAAGCAAACATGTAATATCCCCCAGATATTTTAGAAATATTAGACTTAGTATTTTGATTGAAATGAGATCATATGGTGAATCTAGAACTTATTGTGAGCTTGTGGTTAAATTTTGGGAGCAAACGAAGTTTAAAATTATATTTGGCCTCTTATTTTGACACTGTAATATAATACTTTTAAGTAAGAAACGGTAATAGATAGAGATAGAGTTTTGAAAAAAAAAAATTCTTATTTGGTATCTACTCTTCAAAACGAATCCAATGATATAAATCTTCTTGGAAAATTCTTTGTATTAAAATTTCGTTTTTAGGGACTGTTTTGATATAATTTCTTTTTTTCTGGTGTAAAATGGTAGTTTTAGCCTACAACCTCCTAGAAATTTCAGAAAAAGAGCCCAAGGTTTTTAAAATATTTAGCTCCGTCGACACCCTATCATTTTTTTCTCCTAACACCTGGTCTCATCTCTTCTCAAAACTAAACCACCACCTTCCTCACCGTCTCTTGTCTTCGGCCATCGTTTGGCCACCACCAGCGTCGAGCTGCCACCACGGCTGTTCTCCGGCGAGCCTCCGTCAACCACCACCCACCTCCTCCATTGTTGGGTATGTTTTTAACCCATTTTCGTCTCTTTTTCATACTTAACACCACATTTCATTTTTGCTGATATAACTTTCGAATTTTTGCCATTGGATGCTCGTTTTATATGTTTAAATCACCCTAAACTAATAATGATTCGAAGATTGATGTCACTCCCATCATTTTTAGACCCGATAAGAAATTAGGGTTCACTTGAGAGTGGGGTTTTGCCAACTTTTTTATATTTTTGATATTTAATTGTTTGAATGAGACTAATTGATGGTATTATTGAGAATTATCATTAGATTGAAGCTTGATTTTGTCTTCACCAATTTTGGGACCCGATAGAGATTTTTGGTAAAACTTTAATTGGGGTTTTTAACTATATCTATTTGTTTTCTTAAAACTAATGGTTTAGATGAGTTGGTTTGCTGATAATAATGATTTCTATTCCATCAATTTGAATTTAGAATGTATATTTTGAAACTTGATTTTCATGGTGAAACTTTGAAGTTTGCATTTTGATCCATAGGGATGATTTTGATGGTTTTGATGAACTAAAGGGATTTCTTTGGAACTATGAGGGATTCTCATATCATACTCCTGATTTTAAAGTGTAAAGAACAAAATGCCAAAATTTAACTTAAAAGGGTGGAAGAGCCAAGTTTAAGGAATGATCCTATGTTCTTGACTTTGAAGTTTGTTTGTGAAATTGCCTTGAAATCATGGATTTCAAAACATTTGTTAAAGCTCCCAAATTGATACCCAAGCATTTTGTTAGTCCTTTGGTTAGTATTAGAACTTTAGCTGAGTGTGACTAAGGTTTAGGATGAGTATTATGAAGTGGATGTACTGTTAGAGTCTTTCAGTAGCTATTGTGAAGAGTTGGGCCTTTGGGTGATTTAGAAGTCGATTCTTGAATATGGTGTTGGTCATGTTATCAAGAGTGTGTTAATGCTTTCAGATGTCTTGCGCTAATAGACGGTAGGAACGAAAGAAGATATGGAATCTACTTGATCGGCTAAGGTGAGTGGCTTTCTTATCCTTGTCCCTTGAGGGTTGGTGTGTTATAAATATGCTATCCTTGAGCGTGAATGGATTGATTGAATTATTTTAGAAATTGTGCTAGAAATGGGATGTTATTGATTATATGATTTGATTGGGAACCATATGTGTATGCTTAAGCTCTCCTGTGAAGGGATGAGACAGATGAAACGATTAATTACTCTCGGTGATGAGTTGAGACAAAAGATTGAATAAATTAAACTGACTGTGTGAGATTCATCTGTTGTGGTCGATAACAGTGTTGATTCTTTCTTGTGATAATGAGCGGTTAAATTATGTGATTGATATCCAATGCATGAGCTTCTTGGTCGAGCTACCTTGATGTAAGTATGTAACTTTTATTGTGTGTTTTAGTTGATCATTTGAAATGTAAATTTATGTCGGTATAATAGTTAATTTTTACTCAAAGTGTTGTATGTTCTGAGTTGACTAATTTGAGCTTGTGCTTGTGCTTGTGCTTGTGCTTGTGTTTGCTCTTGTGCTTGTGCTTGTGCTTGTGCTTGTGTTTGTGTTTGTGATTGTGATTGGGTTGTGTTTGTGCGTGTGCTTGCTCTCCCATAACCCTAATTGTGATATTGATTGAAAATCTTTACTTTGGTGTGTGCCTTACTGTTGATTGCTTGTGAAATGAATGAGATAATGCTGTGTGCGCTCCCGATGGGTGAAAAGCTGTGTGTGGTCCCCATGGGTTAAGATGATCCTATGTGCACTCCCGATGGGTGAAAAGCTGTGTGCGGTCCCCACGGGTTAAGATGATGCTATGTGCGATCCCGATGGGTAAGAAGCTGTGTGCGGTCCCCACGAGCTGAGATAATGCTGTGTGCGGTCCCGATGGGTGAAAAGCTGTGTGCGGTCCCCACGGGTTGAGAACTTGAGGTGATGCTGTGTGCGGTTCCCTCATGATTGGAGGCAGAATTGAAATATAATAATTGTGTTATGCTGAATATTGACATTACGGATATTAAATATTTTATTACTAATGATGGTTAGAATAACATTAGTCAGATGGTTGTGGTGTTGCTGACTACCTTACAGGTAGATATTATTGTGGTAGACGTCGTCTAGCCATTCTTGGATATATGGGCTTCTTTTGAACGAATCTTGATTTCACTCTTAATTGGTATTTTCAAGAAAGCATTTCGCCCTACTAGATTACTTTTATTTTAAATGACTAGCAAGGTTATATTTCCAGTATCTAAAAAATATGACTTGAGAGAGATCTATATTTCTCCCGTTAGGACGTTTTTACTTAATTTTTAAATCTCTCATGAGACTTCTGTTCTCTCATTGGTCTTAAAGAAATTATTTGAAATGTCCTTATGAGTTATAAGTTTTGAGTGATTTAAATACTTTATCTTCCTAAGATTTTGGTCCTTGAAATAAGTTTTAAAAGATTTTATAATTTGTTTTCCCTCCCCAAACTTTATTTTAGCAAAATAAAATTGTCACCTTCTCTATAAAACTTTATCTTCTTCTCAAAAGAAATCTCAAAGTATGTTTCCCTAAAATTCTTGATTTCAAAAGGTTTTCTCAAAGCCATGGTTAATCTTGTATTTTATATTCTTTTAAAATTTACTAATTTTCTCATAGTTGAGTTGCTATTGTCTTTTCAGTAAGATACACGTTGGAATTGCTGAAAGAAGCTGAATTATTTTAGTTGAACGAGTGTTACTGTAAATTACTCATTGTTGGTGATTGCTAATTTGGTTGATGACCCTTCTCCCTACGTGGTGGTGCCCAACACCACGACTGGGATGGGTTAGCCGCTCACTGAGTTTCGACTCACCCCACGTTTAACATTTTTCACATACAGGTGAATGTCAAGCGTCAACCTTTGCTATGAAAGGGAGTTATTCAGGAGCCCACGTCATTGTTCGTGTGGGTATTTATTTCATTGAATAGGACGGTGTTTAAATTCTAGTTTGCCAGCTCCACTAGCACTTAGGGAGAGGATTCGGGGTTGTGTCTCATTATTGTGGAGGATTGTATTTCTATTTAATGTTATGAAATAATGTTTGCATCAATAGATGATGCTCTAAATTGATTGATTAACAAAAGTATGAATTTGAATGATGATGTTATGACTATATGTATATTATGGATAATCTGGTTGATGTTATGCTTTTGATATTGATTAATTGTGGGTAGGCTTACGACATGGTAATGACCCATGTTTGTGCCGGTCACGTGCTCCCTCGGAGGGGGTCGTGACAAAACATATACCGTGTTTAGATATGGCCCACCTATCCTAACAATTCTCCCAAGCCAATGAGAGAATTTTTCTAAAAAGAAAAGCAAAATTACAAGAGAGTAAACCCCAGTTACATTGAGGTATAAACTGAAAAGTAAAATTACATCGGATAGAGGGAGACGACACGCAGGCCGTATACACCAAAAACCTAGAGCCATATCCAACACCACACAATTACATATACGAACAATTCATACAATCATGTCAAACACGGTATAGCAAAAACACATACCAAAACGGTTTTGTAGTGTGTTTAAATTAGGATTGTGCAATTTTAACATGCCTTATTCTTGAAATCTGGCCCATTATCAATAATTATAAAATTCAAGAATTTAAATTATTGATCCTGAAAATTTTAAAATTCATAATTTTAATAAATTTCCAGCCACCCCTTTATAATTATAATTAAAACAACTTTAATCATAATTATATGGGAATTTCGACTTTATGCCTAAATTTTCAAGAAAACTTTAAATCAATCATATTGATTTCATATGTATCCCATACATATAATTTGCACCTTTTACATTAGTTCCAAAACTTTTATGGTGGATCTTTTTCGTAAAACAACAACAAGCATGCCAATTGAAAAACAGTAAACACACATTATACATCACATGCATAATCACCAAAAACTAACACAGATCCAAAATAGCGTGGCTCTGATACCACTGTTAGGAAATCACCAGACACACAACGCAGCGGAAACAGGTATAAATCTAAAAATTTAAACGTAAAACATAATAAAATCAGGCGCATAGTGATTTCTTCCCAAGGATCCGCTATATGGATCTTGTGAATTAACTAAGAAAAGTCGAAATTTCCAAGTGTACATGAGGCATTATTAATGTCAACTTTAGCTAGTATATATATAGGGTTTGGGGAGTTTGATAATTATAATTAGGGAATCCCTAAATTATAGGATTATCAAATTATAAAATTATGAGATTACAATAATATCATAATTTTAGGACTTGAATTCCCAATTAAAATATTACCTTAATATTATAATTTGAATTCAAATGCAATCTTGGAGAATCAAATTGGAAGATCAAATCTTCCAAAAGATACTCACCCCATGCGCCAAGTCCTTCCCCTTTTGTTGGAATTTAATAAATCAAAATAACAAACCTAACTCTTAGGAAGTTATAACTAATTTGTTATTTTCCAACAATATTGATTTAAGATATTACCATAATATCTTTAGTCAATCCTTTTAAATTTTGAATTCTAGTCTTTATTGAATTAAAATATTACATTAATATTTTAAATCCAACCTAGACCTAGAATTCGACTTACCCTATAAGTCTTGAATTAAAATATTACTTTAATATATTTAATTTAATCATTTGAAATCTAGATCAAATCTATTTGAATTTCAAATTTCAAGCCATCACTTTTAATTAATAGAACATTTCTATTAATTAAAATAGGCCTATGTTAGGCGCCAACCTCAATCCCATTTATTCTAATATTAGTGAATTTAATAAATCAATAATTTCCTAACTTTTAGGAAACTTATCCAATTTATTTATTCCTAATATTATAAATAGGAATATATAATTGTAAATAGCCTAATCCAATTATCTATTTAACAATTATCATATATATATTTAAATTTGTCCCACAAATCTAAATATCATATATCTGTAGATATTTATCTAAGACAATATCTCATGTCCCAAAACAGTCAATCATGTCTTAAACGGTGTCACCTATGTGACCCACGAATTAACCCTAATTCGTGTCCCGATGTGGCATCTTGATCCTGCTCGTGTGTGACCCAGCAGGCCCCACGTGAAGTTGGCAGCAAGTCATCTCTATGACTTACAAGTCGAGAGCGGACTCTAGCAAGCCATCACGACTACCCAAAACACGTGAGTTATCGTTTATCGCCGAAACGACTTAACCTCAGTACCACCTTGTCTAGATCCCTTTTTGTCCTACGATATGTTGGTCATGGATTAGGCATGGGAAAGTCATCCAAAATCCAAACCTCAACTTTCTCAATTCCTTGAGTAAGTCCCAATTTCCAGTGTGGCCACACATTCCTTGGACAGACTCATTGAGGGGCCCAATTAAATATCTCTCATCATTATGAGGGACAAAATTCCATCTTGGTCAACCACATTCCTCAGCACGGCAATCAACCAAACCCGTACTTAGCCCTTATGGCTACCCTGCTACGGTTAACGTTAGACTAAGCCAAAGTTTGACAACTACAACGCCGGAATGATGAAGACCTCAGGTCTAAGGGCATCGTGACAGGTGTACAGGAGAGACTAGCTAATGACTAAAACCCATGCAGGACTCTCCGGGTCGGTCCAGCAACTCGTAACCCCTTACGTAATTGCACCATGACTCTCGTACCAGCATCTAGTGCATGCATCTCTATGCACCGAGGTCATGCTGGTCTTGGTTCATTTCAAGTTCCCACTTGAATGAGCGTCCATGGATAGTTTAGATTAATTATCCTATAATTAATCACAGACTGTTATCATAGTAAACATGCTAATAATTTGATAACCATTAATTTATCTCTATAAATTAATTAATATGTTCACAACATATTTATAAAATGATTGGCCCTAGGGAACAATCTCCATCATAACAACCTCCCCCAAGCTCAATCCACTTCTTGCAAGGATGTATAGGCTCTCAACATTTGAGATTGTGCTCCCACAAGCTCGACCTCCCTTTGACTGGCCATGCATCTTCCCCTCAACAAAACCTAAGAAACCATTTAATTGCTTGATTATTAAACAAACCATGAGCGTGAGCGGCTTGGAACAACTTGAAATGGATCTTGGATGATAGGAAACATTGTATGCTTAAGGCTTGCAACAAGATTCGCCTCCATTGTATCAACAATTGACCACCCTCTACTCTCTATCGTTCTCTCTATCGTTGTGAATAACAACCTCCCCCAAGCTCAATCCACTTCTATGGAGGATCTATAGTCTCTCAACGATGGAGATTGTGCTTCCACAAGTTCGAACTCCCTTTGATTGGCCATGCATATAGGGTAGACGATTTGGAGATGAGAAGAAGGGGAGAGCAAGCGAAGCAACAGGCACCTTCCCTCAACATAGCCTAAAGATACCATTTAATTACTTGATTATTGGACAAACCATGGGCCTGAGTGGCTTGGAACAACTTGAAACCGATCATGGATGATAGGAAACGTTGTATGCTTGAAGCTTGCAACAAGATTCGCCTCCATTGTATCAACAATTGACCACCCTCTACTCTCTATCGTTGTGAATAACAACCTCCCCCAAACTCAATCCACTTCTAGGGAGGATGTATAGGCTCTAAACGATTGAGATTGTGTTTCCACAAGCTCGAACTCCCATTGATTGGCCATGGATATGTTGGGAAATCCCGGGGCAAAACACGCAGCGGAAGCAAAAGTAAAAAACAAAAATTTTGCGCTCCCCAGGAATTTCCCACCCTGAGATCCGCTAGTTGAATTTAAAACCAGATACGAAAAGTGTTATACCTCAAGCTTTCAATCGAATGGTTAAACTTGGCGAGTTTGAGAAGTCCGTTTCCACGTCCTTCCTCCACCGGTAATCCACACGAACAGTTTCCCGAACACAAGGTGCTAGCCTTCTTGTTTCTTTCTCCAAAGAAACCAGGGAATTGAATCTACAGTTGTTGAACTCAAGAACTCCTTCTTTGAATTTAGGCTAGGTGGCGCTGTTGGGAAATCCTGGGGAAAACACGCAGCGGAAGCAAAAGTATAAACAAAAAAAACTTGCGCTCCCCAGGAAAACCCACCCTGAGATCCGCTAGTTGAATTTAATACCAGATACGAAAAGTGTTATACCTCAGGCTTTCAATCGGATGGTTGAACTTGGCGAGTCTAGAAGTCCGTTTGCACGTCCTTCCTCCACCGGTAATCCACACGAACAGTTTCCCGAACACGAGGTGCTAGCCTCCTTGCTTCTTTCTCCAAAGAAACTCGGGATTGAATCTACAGTTGTTGAACTCAGGAACTCCTTCTCTGAATTCAGGCTAGGTGGCGCAACAGAGCATAAGACAGCTACAAAACTCCTTTTGTTCTTCTTCTCTCAAGAACCCTATGAACCCACAACTTCGATTTCTCTCCTAACTCCTTAGAAGAAAATCGACTTCTCTCTCTAGGAAGGTGGGTGGCGAAATTTCTCTCTCTACAAGGATGAAATTCGACTTCTCAAGTGAGCTAGGGTTTTTCACAAGCATGTATGCATTATTTGAGCTAGGCGACTTTTGATCTATATAATTACCAAAATTATGGTAATTTTATAAATATAAAATCATGATATTACAATAATATCATATCTTTAAGACTTGAATATCTAATTAAAATATTACCATAATATTTTAATTCAAATTCAAATATCTATCTCATAGAATCAAATTGAAGATCAAATCTCCCAATGGGACCCACATGAGATAGGCGCCTAGTTCCATTCATTTATTGGAATTTTATAAATCAAAAATAACTCCTAAAAATTAGGAAGTCATAACCAACTTATTTTATTCCAATGTTTTTGAATTAAAATATTACAATAATATCTTTAATTCAAAATTTGAATTCTGAATTTAAATTCTTTATTGAATTAAAATATTACCCCAATATCTTAATTCAAATCTTGAATTTCAAATTCAAATCCAAACTCATGACTTAAATTAATAAAACATTTTTATTAATCAAATCACCAATAAAAGAGGCGCCACCCTCTATCATAATATTAGGGAATTTTATAAATCAATAATCTCCTAACTTTTAGGAATTATTTGATTTATTATTCCTAATATTTAAATTGTAAATAATTAATCTCTATTAATCATTTAACAATTATTTAAACTGTAGAAAATTTAAGACAAGACATAATGTCCCAGACATTTCCTCTGTGTCTTAAATTAGGCCACGGAGTGACCCACGAATTACCCTAATTCGTGTCCCTTATAAAGTGTGTTCTAATCCTGCTCGTGTGTGACCCAGCAGGCCCCGCTTGAAGTTGGCAGTAGGTCATCCCTATGTCCTACAAGTCGTGAGCGGACTCTAGCAAGCCATCGCGACTACCCAAAACACGTGAGTGATCGTTTGTTACCAAAACCGATTTTAACCTTCGTACCTCCATGGCACCGACCCTATTGTTCTGCGATATCTTGGTTATGGATCAGGCACAGGAAAGTCATCCATGATCCAAACCTTTACTTTCTCGATCTCCTTGAGTAAGTCCCATTTCCTAGCGTGGCCACGCATTTTCTGGACAGACTCATCGAGGGCGCCAGTAAGATATCTCCCAATTTAATGGGGAACAAAATCCCTATTTTGGTCAGTCCACATTCCTCAGCACGACAATCAACCAAACCCGTACTTAGCCCTTATGGCTACCCTGCTACGGGCAACGTTAGACTAAGCCAAAGTCTTACAACTGCAATGCCGGAATAATGATGACCTCAGGTCTAAGGCGTCGTGACAGGCGTACAGGAGAGGCAAGCTGATGACTAAACCCATGCAGGACTCTCCGGGTCAGTCCAACAACTCGTAACCCCTTACGTAATTGCACAATGACTCTCGTACCAGCATCTAGTGCATGCATCTCTATGCACCGAGGTCTTGCTGGTCTTAGTTCATTTCAAGTTCCCACTTGAATGAGCGACCATGGACAGTTTAGATTAATTATCTCATAATTAATCACGGACTGTTATCATAGTAAACATGCTAATAATATGATAACGATTAATTTATCTCCATAAATTAATTAATATGTTCACAACATATTTATAAAATGATTGGCCCTAGGGCACAATCTCCAACAGACTCCCACTAGCACTAGGTACAATCATTAATCAAACTGTTCCTACACTAGGAACATCCATTAATGTGTCTAATCCCCATTTGACATTACATGACGCTCATGTAAGACCTGTGCTGGGGTCTCATATGACATTACTGTTCCTAACATTGTCATAAGAGGATCGGCAACATCATCCTCGTCTGCTACCTTATCATATCTTGATATCACCATCTCTAGGTGATCATGTCCGAATGCATATATATATATATCACTGTCGGAACATCAGTGGGGATCCAATCCCATTTGGTGTCCTCCTGTCTCCACAGGGTGACCACCAACCACACCTCAGACATTAGTTTTACGGTCTGCGTCTCTACGCGACCAACCCTTTGTTGTAGAATCAGCAATCGTGCTCTCTGCTTGGAAACTCTTTCCAACTCACGATGCTATCTGTTCAGGAGAAACACGTATCCATACTGCGATTCATCTTGGTAGGTTTTGGAAAACGGGCACCTGTGTAACTCTTACACATCAACTCCACCATAATCCAAGATTTCATCCTTAGTTCTTCCTAAGTACTTAAGGATGCTTATGACAGCGGTCCAATGATACTCACTAGGGTCTCGTTGGAACCGGCTTTTCACGTTCAGGGCAAATGACACATCGGGTCGAGTACACTGCATGATGGATCCTATTGCCGAAGCATAAGGGATGCCACCCTTGCCCTCTCGCTTAACAAGTGTCTTGGGACACTGTTTCTTGCTCAGGATCAATCCTTGATTCATCGACATGAATCCCCTTGGAGTCTTGCATACTGAACCCCTTCAGTACCACATCCAAGTACGTACTCTGACTCAATCCAAGAAGCCTACAAGATCTATCTCTATAGATCTTAATGACTAGAATATAGGCAGCTTCTAAGTCCTTCATTGGAAAAGATTTCCAAACCAAGATTCACAATCTCTAAGGTTGGAATATTATTTCCAATGCGCAATATGTCATTGACATATAGCACCAAGAACACAATCGTGCTCCCACTAACCTTCTTGTAAGAAGCCAAACTCCTTTGACTACCTCATCAAAACGATGATTCCAACTCCACGATGCTCGCTTCAATCCACAAATGGATTTCCAAAGCTTGCACACCTTTACTGGTTCCTCAGGACATTCAAACCCCTCAGGTTGTGTCGCACACACATCCTCGGGCAGCCTTCCAGGCTATTTTTGTTGGAGATTGTGCCCTAGGGCCAATCATTTGGTATGTGAGAACATACTGGTTGACTAATTTATGGATGATAAATTGAGTCGTTATCATATTATTAGCATGTTTACTATGATAACAATCCCTGATTAATTATGTGATAATTAGTCTAAATTGACCCTGGTCACTCATTGACGTGGGAACGTAAATGAACCAAGACCAGCATGACCTCGGTGTATAGAGATACATGCACTAGATGCTTCTCGAGAGTCATGGTGCAATTATGTAAGGGTTACAAGTTGCTGGACCGACCCGGAGAGTCCTGCATGGGTTTAGTCATAAGCGAGCCTCTCCTGTAAACCTGTCACGATAGCCTTAGATCTGAGGTCTTGACTATTCCGGCATTGTAGTTGTCAAACTTTGGCCTAGTCCAACGTTACCCATAGCAGTAGCCATACAGGCTAGGTACGGGTTTGGTTGATTACCGTGCAAAGGAATGTGGTTGACCAAGATGGGATTTTGTCCCTCATTAAGATGAGAGATATTTAACTGGCGCCCTCGATGAGTCTGTCCAAGAAATGTGTGGCCACGCTGGGAATTGGGACTAACTCAGGAAATCGAGAAAGTTATGGTTTGGATTATGGATGACATTCCCGTGCCTAATCCATGACCAAAATATCGTGAGACAATAGGAATTATGACAAGGTGGTATTTAGGTTAAGTCGTTAAAACGTTAAAGTGATAACTCGCGTGTTTTGGGTAGTCAAGATGGCTTGCTAGAGTCCGCTCTCGACTTGTGAGTCATAAGATGACTTGCTGCCAACTTCACATGAGGCCTGCTGGGTCACACAAGAGCGGGATCAAGATACTATTTTTGGGACACGAATTAGGGTTAATTCGTGAGTCACTTTTGTGACACAATTTAAGACATAGTTAAATGTCTTAGGACATTAAATATTGTCTTAAATAAATAACTATGATTGTGGTATTTAAAATTCTTGGACAAATTTAAATATATATATTAATTGTTAAATAGTTTACAATTAAATTCTTGTTTAAAATATTAGGGAATAATAAATTAAATAAGTTTCCTAAAAGTTAGGAAATTATTGATTTATTAAATTCACTAATATTGGGGAAACAAGAGATGAGGGTGGCGCCTCTTTGATCTTAATTTTATTAATGAAAATGTTTTATTAATTAAATAAAGATGA
>QANZ01035131.1:0-38918 GCA_003254925.1 Chamaecrista fasciculata
CATATTTATAAAATGATTGGCCCTAGGGCACAATCTCCAACATTATATGCAGGTGCTATTTACTGTATGTGCAAGAATGGATTGACAGATGAAGCTCTTGAGAAAACTCTGGATTATGCGTGTGCAGTTGGGGCTGACTGTAAAGCCATTCTCCCTAAAGGAGCTTGCTTCAAACCTAACACATTGCCGAATCACTGTAACTATGTTGTTAATAGCTATTTCCAGAAAAAGAATGAAGCTGAGGGAAGTTGTGATTTTTCTAGCACTGCTACTATCTCTTCATTTCCACCTTGTGAGTACTCTCACTACTCAGTCACATGTTCCTTCAACCAATGTTATCAAGATCGGATCGTTCAATGATGTGGAAAAATATTGGATTTAAGATCTGATCAGTTAAATGGAATATAAATATTAAAATTGGGTCAAAGTTTCAATTTGGTCCCATTTCTTTTGCTCAATTCTCGATTTGGTCTCATATTTTTTGTTGCACTTTTGATCCAATATCTTTAGGTTAGGTCCCAATTTGGTCTCATCTTTTTTGTTGCAGATTTAGTCTCAAATATTTGGGTCAATTACAAATTTGGTGATCCTATATCTTTGGGTCAAGTGTAGAAGTGGTCCCAAATGGGATCAATTCTGCAACCTGACCAAAATATATGAGACTAAATTAGGACCTTTTGCAAATATATGGGACCAAAAGTGTAACAAAAAAAGATACAAAACCAAATTGAGAATTTAGCAAAAGATATGAGACCAAATTTTTATTTTGACCTTAAAATTATAATCATAATGAATTGATAATGATCACAAATAGTTAATGTTACAACGTACAATAAAATAATTTATGAGGGGCTAACAAAATAATTTTTTAGGGATTAAAATAGAGGGAAAAAATCAAGGACTAAATTGAGAAAAAAAGTTTTTTATAGGAATAAATTGAAAAACATTAATATATGAGGAATCAAAATAGAATCCTTAATATTTTAATTAAACGGGATAATTCTTTACATAGGTCATCAGTCCAAATGGTTATGTTTGATTACTTTCGGTCCAATTGTCAAAATGATTTTCGGTTCTGACAACGTTGTCTTCAACCCAACCTTCATGTATAGATCTCCATTTATGGATTTGGAATTAGAAAGTTTGGGGGGCAGAAGTATAGTTTTTCCCCAAACTTTAAAAAGAAGGCAGTGAAATGAAAAAAAAAAATTCTAAACCGACGGTTCTCTAGACGGTCCGCCGGGTGGACCCGGTTTTCCGGTTTTTGGCCGGTTTTTCCCGGTCCATTCTGGTCCAACCCTCACTTTGGTTCTTTGGGTTGAACCAAACCGTCATTCTCTTCGGTCACCGGTCGGACCGGGCGGTCCGGTCCGGCTTTTACATCACTGCTTGAAGTGATAGGATTAGGATTTAAGTGTGTTAGAAAGAAAGTAAGATAACACCTATTATAAAAAATAGGTCTTCTGAGAAAGAAAGCTCCAAGTGATGGAGATTGTGCCCTAGGGCCAATCATTTTATATGTATGAACATATTGATTGACTAATTTATAGATGATAAATTGAGTCACTATCATATTATTAGCATGTTTACTGTGATAACAATCCCTGATTAATTATGCGATAATTATTCTAAACTGTCCCTGGTCGATTATTCATGTGGGAATGTGAATGAACTAAGACCAGCATGACTTCGGTGTATGGAGATACACGCATGAGATGCTTTACGAGAGTCATGGTGCAATTATGTAAGGGGTTACAAGTTGTTGGACCGACCCGGAGAGTCCTGCATGGGTTTAGTCATGAGCTAGCCTCTCCTGTACACCTGTCACGATGCCCTTAGACCTGAGGTCTTGACTATTCCAGTGTTGTACATGTCGAACTTTGGCCTAGTCCAACGTTGCCCGTAATAGGGTAGACATACAGGCTAGGTACGGGTTTGGTTGTTTACCGTGCTGAGGAATGTGGTTGACCAAGAAGGAATTTTGTCCCTCATTAAGTTGAGAGATATTTAACTGGGCCCCTCGATGAGTCTGTCCAAGGAATGTGTGGCCACACATGGAAATGGGACTAACTCAAGGAATCGAGAAAGTTATGGTTTGGCTTAAGGATGACTTTCCCGTGCCTTATCCATGACCAAAATATTGTGTGACAATCGGGATTATGACAAGGTGGTACTAAAGTTAAGTCGTTAATGTTAAAGCGATAACTCACGTGTTTTGGGTAGTCGTGATGGCTTGCTAGAGTCCGCTATCGACTTGTAAGTCATAGAGATGGCTTGCTGCCAACTTCAGGTGAGGCCTGCTGGGTCACACACGAGGAGGATCAAGATACCATAATGGGACACGAATTAGGGTTTAATTCGTGGGTCATTTTAGTGACACAATTTAAGACATAGTTGAATGTCTGGGACATGAAGTTTTGCCTTAAATTAAATCTACGTTTGTGATATTTAAATTTGTTAGACAAGTTTAAATATATTAATTGTTAAATAGTTAATTTGATTAATCTATTTACAATTAAATTCTTGTTTAAAATATTAGGGAATAATAAATTGGATAAGCTTCCTAAAAGTTAGGGGATTATTGATTTATTAAATTTTTTAATATTGGATGACAAGAGAGAGAGGGTGGCGCCTCTTCTTGATTTTATTTAATAAAAATGTTTTGTTAATTTAAATCAAGATTTGAATTTGAATTCAAGATTTGATTTTGATTTCAAGATTCAAGTTTGAATTAAAGATATTAGGATAATATTTTAATTCAATTTGTTAGGGAAATTAATAAGTTGGTTATAACTTCCTAAGAGTTAGGGTTGTTATTTTAATTATTAAATTCCTATAAAAAAGAGAGAAGGATGGCGCATGGCTTGGATCCAATGGGCAAGATTTGATCTTGCATTTTGGATTTCAAGATTGCATTTTGAATTTCAAATTAAGATATTAATGTAATATTTTAATTAAGAATTCAAATCCTCTTGATCAATGGGATTGGGCATTCAAGATTTAGTTTTCAAGATTTGATCTTGAAATTTAAATTTAAATTGCCTTTTAGTTTTGAATTATAATATTAGTGTAATATCATAATTCAAGATTTGGGGAATCCCTATTTTCTTTATTATAATTCCCTAATTTCATGAGTTAGGAATATGATTCCCTAATTTCACGAATGAAACTATTTAAATACCACACAAGTCTCATAACCCTATGAGACACACAACAACTCGCCAACCCTAAGAAAAGGAGAGAGAAAGTCGCCTATTCTAGAGTGGGGAAGAAAATTCGAAGAACCCTAAAAGGTTTAGGGGCTTGAGGCGTTTTGGGTGTGTGGGGAAAAAGGGGGCGCCAAGAAGTTAGTTCTTGGTTCATATCTTTTGGTGCGCCACTTATTCTTGGGGTTCAAGAATTGTTCTTGAACATCAAAGATTCGTAGATTGGGTTCCCGCATTCTCTTGGAGAAGAGAAGGAGGCTAGCACTTGGGTGTCTGTCAAACCGTTCGTGTGGATCACCGGCAGAGGAAGGACACGCGTTTCTGTGGACTTCTCTGAATCGCAATTTTCAAAGCTACCGATTGAATTTTGGTAAACTTCTTTCCCTACTAGTATAAACACAGTTAGTGGATCCTGGAAGGAAATTATAGGCTACGCGAAATTTTTAATTTTTACGCTTTTTCCGCTGCGCTCGCTCTATAATTTCCCAACACCAAGAACCGTCAACTCTCATTGACGTCTGAGGAAGCAGATATTTTGGGAAGAAACAAGAAAAAAGTGAAAAATGCAGGGGAGGGATTCACAGGCAATTCTAGTAATCCACTTTCATACGATGATATCGAGGATTTGAGATTTGACGAGGGATGCAATGACGAACGACCAAGATCGTTTAAAGAGTCGCTTACTGGGGTTCAAACCACAGAGATTGATCGGGTTGCTCATGGGATGGATCACGATGGACTACAAATCAAGAACAAGGAGTATAGCGATGATGATATGCCTCCACTTGAGGATGCAACGCCGATAGCTAATGAAGGAAACAAAGACAAGAATGGTAGTGATGATGGGTTCATTTATAAGGAGGACCCAGATGAGAAAAAATCAAGTCTATTGGTTACTATCTCAAAGGAAGAAAGGGATCGAATGGGCATCACACTCCAGAGGACTCTAATCATCAAACTTTTGGGAAAATCTGTTAGCTATACATTCCTGGAGAAAAGATTGAATCAGTTGTGGGCCAGAAAGGGGGTTATCTCTATTGTGGATTTTGAAAATGAATATTATCTTGTTAAATTCTCAACTATTGAGGACTATAATTTTGCCTTGTTTGAAGGTCCTTGGTTAATTTTTTATCTTTACCTAACTGATAGAAGATGGTTTACAGGTTTTGATCCATCTTCTGATGTGATCAATTCGGTGGCGGTTTGATGAAAAATTTTTATGGAGTTTTGGAAATAGGATTGGTAAAATAGTAAAAATTGATACAACAACTATCCTACAATCTAGGGGCAAATTTGCTAGAGTTTGTATTGAAATTGACCTACCAAAGCCCCTAATCTCTAAGTTTAAGCTTGATGGGAGGCAGTATTTCCTTGAATATGAGAGCATTCATCTTATTTGTTTTGACTGTGGGTGTTATGGGCACAGTACTAGGAAGTGTCCATCTAAGATTATTGTTAATCAAGGGGGGGAAATTAATGAGAAACAACCTGAGGTTCAACAAGAAAAAACAAAATATGGGGAGTGGATGCTAGTGAAAAAAATTAGAAGGCCAAGGATAAAAACTAATGAGAATAAGAAAACCAAGGATCCTGAAAATGCAAAAAAAGAGAGTAATAAAAAGGATAAACATATTAAGGCTAATGAATCTCGTTATCTTTCTCTTGCAGGGATTGAAGATGATGTTGCAGGTAGTGAAGATGATGAGGACGCTGCTGAAAGTGAAATGGAGGAAGATGTAGCCCCCAAAGCTAACAATTTGGAGCCTATTTCAAGTCCTACAAGCCCAAGCAAGATTGACAACACAAATGAACTAGAAGCCCAATATATTAGAGAAATGAATGAGGAGCCTATTTCAAGTCCTACAAGGCCAATCAAGATTGACAACACAAATAAATCAGAAGCTCAATATATTAGAGAAATGAATGAGGAGCAAGTTGGACCAAGCCATGCTACCCATGCTAGCTCATCAAGTGGTGGGCCTGGTAGAGGCAAAATGGGCCAGCGAAATAAAGTGGGGGGTAGAGTTTCTTCTCATGGGCCTGGGCGTCCTCCTGAAAAACCAAAAATAATGCATGTTGATGATGACCCACCTCCAACAGTGGTGCCCTGTTCGTTGGGAACAAATGATAAAGATGATGTTATGATGGAGGCCTCCAAAATCCCCTGATGGGTTTGGTTGTGTTAACTTTCTCTGTGCATTTGTTTTTTTATGAATTGTTTCATATGGAGTTGTCGTGGGGCAGGTAACCCCACTTTTCTTAGACATATGATGAACTATAATAATGTTTATAAGCCCTCATGCATTCCGCTTTTAGAAACCAAATGTGCTAGTGACAAAGCTGAACATGTTTTTAGAAAATTGGGTATGAAAAATAGCATCTGCCAAGATGGTGTAGGTAGGGGAGGGGGTATTTGGTTTTCTTGGAACCTTGACCTTATTAATATTATTAATACTACTACACATCCTCATTTTATCAATTTACAAATTGAAACTAATACAACCATTTGGTGGCTAACTATTGTTTATGCAAGTCCCCATCAGGATGCCCGAGATGGCTTTTGGAGTGAACTGTCTTTGATTGCCCCGTCACCAGATGTTCCTTGGGCAATTGCTAGAGAGTTCAATGAAATAATTGACGCTTCTGAAAAAATTGGAGGGGCACCCTATGATCCAAATCGTGGCCGTGTCTTCAAAGATTGGATTTTCAACAACTGCTTGTTGGATGTTCATGTTGATGGACCTAAATATACATGGTATGGCCCTAAATTAAATCAATATGACAGGATTATGGAACGTCTTGATAGAGTTATTTGCAATGAGGTTTGGAGAACTACCTTTCACGAAGCTACTGTTAGTGTTATCTCTAGGATTTATTCTGACCATCACCCCCTCCTCTTGACTCTTCAAAAAGATAATAGAGATGTTAGAAATAGACCTTTTAGGTTTGAGGCCGTTTGGTTCACCCATGATTCTTTTCATAACTTTGTTAAAAATAATTGGAATAATCATGAGGAATGGAATAATAACATGACTGATTTTACACATAAAATTAAGAAATGGAATAATGAGATTTTTGGCCATATTGGTAAGAAAAAGAGGAATATCCTTAATAGACTTAGAGGCATTCAAAGAGCCACTAACTATCCAAAAAATATCTTCTTACAAAATTTAGAGAGTACCTTGCAAAAGGAGTTGAATGTGATCCTTTCCCAAGAGAAAATCTTATGACAACAAAAGTCTAGGTGCCAATGGCTTGCACATGGTGACAAGAACACCTGTTACTTTCACACTAAAACTATCATTAGGAGAAGAAAAAATAGGATTAATATGCTTAAGGATAACAATGGTGAATGGAGTGATGATATGGAATACATTAAAAACATTGCTATTAATTATTTTACTAGTCTTTTTCATGAAGATATTCCCAACAGACCTGTTGTCCCCACTTCTGTGGGCTTGAATGCATTTTTTAGGGTAATTTAATAGAGTTGGAAGACATACCTTCTATTCATGAGTTAAGGCGAGCCCTCTTCTCTATGGGGGGTACAAAAGCACCTGGAGATGATGGTTTTCCTGCCATTTTCTTTCAAAAAAACTAGAATCTAGTTCAGCACAGTATGCATAATATGGTTTGTAAAGCTTTTGATGGGAGTGTTAGTTTAGATGATATCAATAAAACTCTTATGGTCCTTATCCCAAAAAATGAAAAAACTGAATTTATAACTCAATTTCGTCCCATTTCTTTATGTAATGTTATCTATAAGTGCATTCCAAAAATAATTGTTAACAGACTTAAAGCTCACTTACCTTCTTGGGTCTCTCCATTACAAGCTAGCTTTGTTCCAGGCCGTAACATACAAGACAATATCATCATAGCCCAAGAAATGCTTCATAGCATGAAGAAGATGAACGGTAAAAAGTTCTATATGGCTATTAAAATTGACCTTAAAAAGGCCTATGATAGACTTAGTTGAGATACTATTAATAATGTTTTGACTGAATTACATATTCCTAGTAAGCTGAAGAATCTCATTATGGTTTGTGTTTCCTCTACTTCCTTTAACATTGTTTGGAATGGGAGTAAGACTAGTTCCTTTAAACCTTCTAGGGGAATTAGACAAGGAGACCCTTTGTCCCCCTATTTATTTGTGCTTTGCTTAGAAAAATTAACTCAACTTATAAATGATAAATTGGATTGTGGGGAGTGGAATACACTTAGAGCTGGCCGAAATGGCCCTCTCATCTCACATTTGCTTTTTGCTGATGATATTTTACTGTTTGGGGAGGCTTCTACTGATCAAATACAGTGCATCATGGAATTTTTGAATACCATTTGTGAGGCTTCGGGCCAAAAAGTCAGCATTGAAAAAACAAAACTTTTCTTTTATAAGAAAACCCCTAGTCACATAAGAGAAGAAATTATTGATATTTGTGGCTTTTCTGAGACTGATAATCTTGGAAATTACTTAGGCATGCCTCTTTTACATGGTAGGTAAGTTAAGAGAGATTTTGCTAAAGTTCTTGATAGAATCAAAGCTAGGCTTTCGAGGTGGAAGGCAAATTGCTTATCTATGGCTGGTAGAATCACTCTTGTCAAATCAGTAATTTCTTCTATCCCCTATTACTCAATGCAATCTACAAGGATTCCTAAAAGCATTTGCGATGAAATTGAGAAACTTCAAAGGAGTTTTATTTGGGGTCATCCTGAGGGGGGAAGGCGCATGCATACCTTAAGTTGGGATGTGTTATGTAGGGAAAAAGTTAGTGGTGGGCTTGGTATCAAAAGATTGAGGGAAATGAATGATGCATTCCTTATGAAAATTTGGTGGAAACCTATTGTCAATCCTAACAATCTTTGTAGTCAGGTGCTAATTGGTAAGTATTGTAGAGGTAAGGACCTTAGGAGGGAAGTTTGTGTGAAAGAGAGTGACTCTATCCTTTGGAAGGAACTTGCTAAATTATGGGAAGACTTGGGGAGTTGTCTTAAGTGGTGTATGGGCGATGGGAGGAATACACGGTTTTGGCTTGATAACTGGGGGGTGCAGGAGTTTCCTCTTATCAATTATATGTTGGAATTCTCGGAGCCAAACGCACAGCGGAAGCAAGATAAAAAAAAAAATTTAAAACGCGTCGGCCAAGAATTCCCCCGGAGATCCGCTAGTTGAATTTAAAATCAGATACGAAAAGTGTTATACCTCAAGCTTTCAATCGGCTGGCTAAACTAGGCGAGTCAGAGAAGTCCGTTTGCAACGTCCTTCCTCCACCGGTGATCCACACGAACAGTTTTCCGAACACAAGGTGCTAGCCTTCTGTTTCTTTCTCCAAAGAAACAAGGGACTGAATCTACGGTACTTGAATCCAAGAACTCCTTCTTGAATCCAATCAACAAGGTGGCGCAAAAGAGAAGAAGACAACAACAAAACTCCTTTTGTTTTTCTTCTCTCAAAAACCCTAGGAATCCCACACTTCGAATTTCTCTCTAACTCCTTAGAAGAATTCGACTTCTCACTCTAGGAAGGTGGGTGGCGATTTTTCTCTCTCTACAAGGAGGAAATCGAATTGCCAAATGAAATTAGGGTTTCATCTCTCTCTCATGGGCTAGGCGACTTTAGCTTATATAATTACCAAAATTATGGTAATTTTATAATTATAAAATCATGACATTACAATAATATCATATTTTAAGAGTTGAATATCTAATTAAAATATTACCATAATATTTTAATTCAAATTCAAACTGCTATCTTGGAGAATCAAATGGAAGATCAAATCTTCTCATGGGACCCACCTAAGATAGGCGCCTAATGCCTTGAATTATATTGGAATTTTATAAATCAAAAATAACTCCTAATTTTTAGGAAGTCATAACCAACTTATTTTATCCCAATGTTTTTGAATTAAAATATTACCATAATATCTTTAATTCAAATTTTGAATTTTGAATTTAAATTCTTTATTGAATTAAAATATTACCCTAATATCTTTAATTCAAATCTTGAATCAAATTCAAATTCAAACTCATGATTTAAATTAATAAAACATTTCTATCATCTATAAAGAGGCGCCACACTCTTATCCAATATTAGTGAATTTTATAAATCAATAATTTCCTAACTTTTAGGAACCTTATTTGATTTATTATTCCTAATATTATAATTGTAAATGGACTAATCCCTATTAACCATTTAACAATTATTTAAACTGTAGAAAATTTAAGACAAGACTCAATGTCCCAGACATTCTTGCTATGTCTTAAAATGTGTCACCGGAGTGACCCACAAATTAACCCTAATTTGTGTCCCTTCAATTGGTGTTCTGTTCCTGCTCGTGTGTGACCCAGCAGGCCCCACGTGAAGTTGGCAACAGGTCATCCCTATGACCTACAAGTCGTGAGCGGACTCTAGCAAGCCATCACAACTACCCAAAACACGTGAGTTATCGTTTTTACCAGAACCGATTTAACCTTATTACCTCCTTGACACCGACCCTATTGTTCTACGATATCTTGGTCATAGATCAGGCACAGGAAAGTCATCCATGATCCAAACCTTTACTTTCTCGATCTCCTTGAGTAAGTCCCAATATACTGAGTGGCCACTCTTTCCTTGGACAGACTCATTAAGGGCGCCAGTAAGATATCTCCCAATTTAATGGGGAACAAAATCCCTATTTTGGTCAATCCACATTCCTCAGCACTGCAATCAACCAAACCCGTACTTAGCCCTTATGGCTACCCTGCTACGGGCAACGTTAGACTAAGCCAAAGTCTGACAACTGCAACGCCGGAATAATGATGACCTCAGGTCTAAGGCGTCGTGACAGGCGTACAGGAGAGGCAAGCTGATGACTAAACCCATGCAGGACTCTCCGGGTCAGTCCAGCAACTCGTAACCCCTTACGTAATTGCACCATGACTCTCGTTCCAGCATCTAGTGCGTGCATCTCTATGCACCGAGGTCATGCTGATCTTAGCTCATTTTCGCTCCCACGAAAACAATCGATCAGGGACAGTTTTAGATTAATTATCTTATAATTAATCACGGACGTCATCACAGTAAACATGCTAATAATATGATAACCATTAATTTATCTCTATAAATTAATCCATATGTTCATAACATACATAAAATGGATTGGCCCTAGGGCACAATTTCCAACATTATATTGATCTCTCTTTGCTTATGGGAAGGGTTTCTGATTTTGTTAGTGACCTAACTAATAATAATGGTGATTGGAACCTTGAATATTTAAATAATCTATTACCAAATGATTTATGTATAAGACTTCGTTCTGAAGTGCCACCTACTAACAGAAATTTGCAGGACATGGCTGTATGGGGGCTTCAAAGTAATGGTCTATTTTCTGTAAAAAGTGCCTATTTATACAAAATTAACAGTATGCCAAAAATTCCTATCTTTAAACTTATTTGGAATCTAGATGTCCTCGAAAGGGTCAAAATTCTAATCTGGTAGCTAGCTCATAACAGGGTTCCTACTAGAGAGTTATGCAATACCTAGTTTGGAGGATATGCGTGGTATGAGCAATGCCCCTCGCTGGTTGAATCCTCTAACCACATCTTCAGGGAGTGTCGTCTAGCTGTTGAAGTTTGGAACCCTTTCATGGATCCTCACTGTCTGCATAGTTTTAATAGTCTGGATATTAACTGCTGGATTCAATATAATTTAAATAACTTGTTCAGCTCTAGATGTAATTTTACCTGGAACAGGATATGGGCTGTTGGAGTGTAGCAGATTTGGTGTTGGAGAAATGCACTTATGCATAATAGGGATTTCAGACGTCCTTATAGACTTGCTGAAATCATAAAGCAACTATTAATTGACTTTGATCAGGGGAAAACCTATATGGCATCTCAATGTATCAGTCAGGATCAAAGTGATCGGATTGTTACCTAGGAAGTGCCTGATGAGGGATGGTCTAAAGGTAACAGTGATGGTGCGTTAAGTCAGTCTACTTTTCGTGCAGGTTGTGGAGGTCTGCTGAGGGATGCGCACGGTCGCTGGATCAAAGGGTTTTGCAGATTTCTAGGTCAGGTTTCTATTATAAAAGCGGAAGCTTGGGCATTCCTGGAAACGGTGCGGTTGGCAGCAACAACAAGGATAGAGAAGCTGATACTTGAGAGTGATTCGCGGATAGTAGTTAACGCCATCGCAAAGATGGAGAAATGCCCCTATGAAATTTTGGGTATTGTGCGAGAGATTCTGTTTTTGCTCGAATCCTTCAGAGAATGGAAGATTCGCCATGTGTGGCGTGAAGCTAACACCTGCGCCGATTTCATGGCAGGCTTAGGAATGAACCGTCGCGACAACGCGATGTTTATTTGGGAGGATTCGCCGCCTGAACTGAGTCTTGTTTTACTAAGAGATGTTTTAGGGTTAGGGTATGTATGGGGTGAGAGTTGGGCTGTATGTGTTTGGTTTGTTTGGTTTGTTTTGTTGGGCTGTATGTGTTTTTTTTTTTGTTTTTTGGCCTCTGAGGCCCTTTCTTACAAAAAAATAAAAGACACTCAATAACTAGATAGGGGAAGACCAAAAAAAAAATTAGGAGAAACTATTATGATGAATATAACTATTAACAACCTAATCATAAAAATGAGTAAAGATAAAATTTGATCCATATAGCCGATCTCCTAAGGTGGGGAAAAGGCTTTTGTTTACGTTTGTGTTTACAAAATGAAACTTATCTTGCCCAGTTCATATACGTATCTATGATTACTTTGCTGTTATTGTCATTTTGAAAAGGATTTTGGGAGCTTGACCGATTAATTAATTTCTTTTAAGTTTTAAGGTAAAACTATATATCTCAAAAGTGATCTTTCCCTAATGAAATGGGTTCTTTATGCCAAGAATTGCAACAGTACATGAATACAAGACACAAACATTGCAACAGTTAAAATTTGAGGTGTCCTTGTACAAGTTGAAGAGTTTTTCTTTCCTTTTTTTTTAGGGTAGTGTGCACGCTTCATAGTTATTAGGTCATTAATCTTAACTAAACTGCAATTTTATACATTGGTCTGGTAGTTATTAAACTCAACAGCATAATAACTTAAACTGCAGAGGATTCATTGACATATAGTTTTTCTATGATTTGGTTATATATGCTGATATAATTTGGCTTCTTCTTACAGCAGAAAAGGTGGTATAACAGGCACAACACCTTCCACTAAAAATCTACAACCACAAGGCACATGATTGGCTGTCTCGCAAGACACCAAGGTATTGACTGGTACAGAGAACAAAGAAATAATCTCGAGAGTGTTACATTATTACATATTCAAGAATAGATTAAAATTAAAAATTGGTCCCTCACATTAAATATGGGGCCATGTGATTATGCATTGAATGATTTCTAAATTGTCTAAGGACCAAGTGGTGGGAATTTGAATCTCATCTTTAGGTATAGAAAATATTTTGTGGCCAACCGTTTACCTTTAAGTGGAAGACCCGCGATGAGGATCGAAACACATCGATGTATATCTTAATTATTATACCTTAATTATTATACGAAAAAAAAAGGTATAGTTTTCTATCACTATGCCAATAATCATGTTGTGTTGTTGACACTATAACAAACATAATTTATGAGAGACTGCTTTCAATTGTTCTGGATACACGGGTCAATGTCACACTCAAGAAATTCATGATAAAACTCGTAAGAAGATGATCGCTTGAAAATCAAATTCTCTAGTCCAGAAAAGAGAATCAAATTCAGTATTACAAACAATTTTTTGTTTTCCCAAGAAGTAGAATTCAATATCATATATCATTAATAAAGAAAAAAGCTAATGCGAACTATAATATTAATATTATCCCCTAAGTCATACCTATAAATAATACATCTAAAACTCTAGGGCAGGGAAAAAAATCTCTTTACCCTACCAGCTTCTTCTGCCAAACGTCTTCATGAATTGAACCACATAGGTCAAGATTTACCTTGTTGGCCTCTCTCTGCACAAATTCAAGAATTAATTTGACAACGGAGGCTGGTTTTTCAACATGAGGAAGGTGGCCACAATGAGGTATTTGGCGTATAATTGCATCAGGTAAATCACAGTGCAGTCTCTGAGAGAGCAAATAATTCACAAGTCAATTTTGGCTAATAATAATTGCATCAAGGAGTGTCCCCTAGCAGTCAAATAAACTGTAACAAAATGAGAGTGAATGGTGCTTTAGCATGATGACATTATGCTGCATCACATGTTATGTCAGTACAATATGGTGACTTACCACTGCAAATTTATTGCTGATTATGCGGTCATTCTCACCCCAGATGATAAGTGTTTTCTGCTTTACCTATTACAACAAAATTAGGTACAAAATCTTGAGAAGCAGATAAAGGTTATATGCTCATAAATATGAAGTATAAGGTGAGCCCCTATCCGCAGAAGCCCTGACCCCCAAAAAAGTCAAAGAAAGTGAACAATTCTTCAACTTGTGATGCATTTGATACCTTTTTTATCTTTGAAGAAACATTATAACCACCACTAGTCATGAAATCCACTGTAGCATCCTCCCACCAAGGCATTAAACAATGCAAGCGACCCACCTATATATAATACAAAATATATTGAGAATGTTTTAAACTACATCCTTGCAACATCTATCCAAAGAGATGGAGCACACAAGAAATTTGCACTACTGATGGACCCCCAGTGATGCATGCATACATATAAGAGAAGGGGAAAGAAAGGTCAAGAAATCAGGTTTGGGGCTGTTGGGCCTGAGGTTATTAGTAAGGAAAGGGCCCATTGAGCAGAAAAAGAATGTGGAAGGGAGCAAAAAAAGGATAAACAGTATGTTGATTTTGCTTAACTTGGACCAAAAAAAAAAGGATTTGGCCCGTTTAACCCGAGGGGCCAATATAGACAGGCTTGGGCTTGTAGAAAAAGGCCTGTTTATAAATGGGCTGGCCCGTCTTGGCCCATTTAAATGTTGGCTTGTGACAGGCCTGGACGGATCAGCCCATTTTGAGGCACAGTATTATCTTTTTATCAGCATTATCTGACAGTAAAATATATAGCAGGTTCTATCAACTCTTAATGGATGTTGGATGTTACATCAAACGTATGAAGTTTTGGAACTTTGGACAGATTGTAAGGAATCCTATGTACCAAAAGCATAGGATGCTTGAGCTTGAGCATGTGAAGCTGATTATGGAATCCAAAGCATAATCTAAAGAGCAATGTAATTTTTGGATCAAGCTACTCACATTAGTCCAGTCGAGGTTGGTACTGAATGTTGTGTTTGGGAATGTCAAATAGTTTGCGTATAAGCGCACTGGGAAACTCTTCAATAAAGATACCTGATTCAAAAGTGTGAAAACAAATATTTAAATAATGTTTCTAATTTCTAAATAACTATAATTGATATGTGTGCCTAACGCTTTAGTAAGTTGGAGAAACATATATAATAAAAACTCACCCCAGCATAAGCTGCCACTCTAGGTAAGGTAGCTAGCTTTCCTGTTCCCTCTGCATATACACTGGAATCAATCAAAACAAGCCTTTCCACCTGAAATGATCAACTGCAAGTAATTGATCATGGCTCCCAAATTGGGCTTTTGGTGGATATTCAGAAGCTAAAAATATTAGATAACACAAGGAATTTACACCTAGTCATTAAAAATTGGTAGGCAGGACCAAACTAATCACTGATGGAAATTTAAAAATTTCAGAAGTGGGTTTCATTGAAAAGTCTTCTCACATATTTATGTTTCCATTCATTATTAATTTGGTCTAACAAAGAATTTATCAGTAAAATAACACATACAGCTTCTGGATAACTGACTGCAAAGTCAATGGCAACAGCAGAGCCAAGGCTTGGTCCAACTAATATCATAGGCCTCTGGATGTAGGATTTCCAGAACTGTCATTAATAAAATTAATTTCAGGCATAAGGAAGTGTAGAGAAAACAAATTGAAGATGAAAAGAGAGGAAGAAAGAAAGTGATTGACAATCATTGTAGAGAGCCATTTCTTCGAAAAAGAAAAGAGAAGACTTGTGACACTAAAAGATGCATGTTCTATTTAATTCTTAAAAGATAATTACATTCATTTGACTGAGAAAGTTTGAAAAATCCCATCAAAATGATCTCGGGCTTTATTGACCATCTTTTTAGTCCAAGGCCGGATCAATACTATATGAAACCTTTTGGAGTCAAATGATAGTAATTATTTCCCAAGGACAAAACTAATGGAGAATGCATCTTTCAAAGACCCCAAAAGAAGTTTGTTATCTAAAAGAAAAGTATGGAAGAGAAACATAACCATCATTTGAGTACCTGATAGAGGTGTTCACGCTTGCTTACCACATCACATGATGGAAGTTTTTCTGATGAACGCCAAGAAAAAGGCACCAACATTATGACTAAAAAAAATTCACAACAATGATGAAACCCAAATAGGTGAAGAAAGAGAAGCCAACCTAAATTAGAAAACCCCCAACCAAGAATATCAATGGCCCAGGTCTCAAAACCAGCTTCTTCAATTAATGGATATGCGTATCTCCATTCTAAACATGAGCTGAGAAATAAGTAGTAATAAATTCAGAGGAAAATCAAGCACATATGATATTTCATAAACTAAACCAATCCAATCCCTCGCAGATTTTAAGAACCTGTCAAAACTATGCAGAAGAACTATTGGATTGTCCTTGTTTCGCATCAATGGCTCCACGCAACTGCTCATTATGGAAGTTTCGGAGAAATTGACCTAATCAAGTCACATGAAAATAGATCAACAGTTCATAACAGTACCACAAAAAGAGAGATTAGCCCACAAGATTTATGTAGTGAATAGAAAGCCCACAAGCACAGCACTAATCAGCCACAACGCCTATTTAGACACTAAACCAAAGGACAGAATCAAGTCAATCAACACTTAACCAATCAATCCCAAAACAAACACACAGTAAAAGAACTAAGCAAAGACACTTTATTGACTAGTGACTACTCATAGCCAATTTCTTAGCAAAAGGATCTTACTTCAACAGTTTATAACAGCACCAAAAAGAGAGATTAGGCCACAAGATTTTAGGTAGTGAATAGTAAGCCCACAATTACAGCACTAATTAGCCACAACCTCTATTTGACACTAAACCAAAGGACAGAATCAACACTGTACCAATCAATTCCCGAAACAGAATCGCACATATTTCAAACAAACATTGAGAAATTGAGGAAATTAAAGCATAGAAGTTACAGGTAGTGAACAGTAATCCCACAAGCACAGCACTAATTAGCCACAATGCCTATTTTGACACTGAAACAGAAACAACACTTAACCAATCAATCCCAAAACAAACACACAGTAAAAGGACTAAGCAAAGACTAGTGACTACTCAGTACCTAACAGGTAATAAACAGAATCGCGTATATTTCAACCTAACATTATTGTGAAATTGAGGAAATTAAAGCATAAGAAGTTACAGGTACGGGTAGTCTCTGAATCCTCATAGCAAATTTTTTAGCAAAAGGGTCTTTGATTCTCTCGATTTCTTTAGGGAGAAACGAAGGGAAAGCAGCATCGGCGACGACATAGCCACATCTCAAAAATGTCCCGCGCGTAATCGGCACGGCGAGAGAACCCAAAGCAAGAGCGACCATTTTTGTTCGTAAAATGCGAAGAACGAACGAAGCAAATGCTGAGAAAACAAAAAGGAGTGTGAATCTTCGTCTTCGTCTTCGTCGTCGTCGCTTTTCAAAATGCGTTTGTTTCTTGGCTCTCTCTGTAACGGAAAGCGAGTAGTGTAAACCGACTTTCCTATTACAGTTAGAGTTTCTTCCACTTTCGTCACTTTTTTTCTGCACTTTGTCTTCGCGTTCGTCAGATTTCCTGCAATATTGAGACAAATATCACAAGGTGCAATCAATGAAGACTGACATTGGTGTAGACCATTATATATATAGACTGCATTTCACACTCTAAATTTCTAAAACCCATTTTCAATTTTGGAAGCAAATCAAATTAAGATCGATATGTATTTTATTTGATAAAATTAGGAAGACGTGTGTGTTGGTTAGCTTGTGAGTGTGATTTTTCCAATTCCATATTATGATATTATCTATCATATTATTCCGTACAGCTTCTCATTCATTTCTCTGCGTTTTTCATTATCATATATGCTGTAGAAGAATCAGCCTATGCATTTAGGCTAACACTATGGTCCTTTTGTGTCAGCTTCCTTTTCATATGCTTGTGACTCGTGTGACTCATATACGTTCCTTTTCATATGCTTGTGACTCGTGTGACTCATATTTCTAATACAGCGATATCAAAAAAAAGACAAAAATGAAATTGTATATGACATCTTTATCATATGAATATTGCTTAAAAAACACACTATTGAATATTGATTTGACAATTCTTTTTTGCTGTTGAGTATCTTGTATGGTAACAGATATATATTATCTTATCTTTTTTTATTTAAAAAAAAAAACAGAAACAAACAAACAAAATGTCATTCGAACTTCTAATACAAAGTTACGGTAAGCTTCTAAATGGTTATCGTTTAATTTGAATCAAAATGCTATGAGCTTGAGGTGGAACATTTTCTTTGGGGTTGCAGCGTGATTGTTGTGAGAATGGAGAAATAGAAGAATCTTTGATCTAAGTTTCGTCTTTCCTATAAATTCTCAAAGGTTATTTTAAAGAGAGTTGATTGGATATTAGAGGCGAAAGCTGAAAAGTTTGGATCTTTACTTTTAGGATCGAGCAGGTCTGATTACTGTGCTTTTTGGAGCCCTTCTCCATTGACCTGGGTTAAACTGAATACTGATGGAATTGTCTGCAAAGAGTCGTGCATGGTGGCTTGTGGTGGTGTTTTTAGAGATTCTGATGGGCATTGGATGGGAGACTTTGCGAGAAACCTAGGTACTTGTAATGTGTTAGAACCTGAACTTTAAGATATTTGTGGGGGTTTGAGATTGGCTTGGGACTTGAGTTTTAGACTTTTGGAGGTCAAGTCGGATTCTCTGGGTGCTGTAAATCTAATCAACAATAATAGGGGTAACCTTTATGTGTGGGACATGGCGGAGGTATCCTTAGAATGATCCTCTCGTGGCGGAGGTATCCATCTATATTCCATTCAACGACTGAATCACCCGAATAACTACTTTCTAAATATAAATTCTTTTCTTCAAATTGAGTATCTGGATAAGTAGGTCTAGGATAATAATTTCTAGTTTTTGCAAAAAAAAAGTTATATATATATGGGGGAGGCGCAACGGCCTCCCTATTAATTAAATAGAAATCGTGCCTCTCAGACACAATTTCAATATTGACAATACTGAAATTGTGTTTGCAAGACAAAATTTTGTAAAACAAATTTAAATCTTAAAATCCGGTGTGTCACATGTGTAACTCATTTGAAGAAATAAGAAAATTTATTGGATATTAAGATATATAATATATCTTAGTGTATTATTTAAATAAAAAACATTCTCTCAGCTAAGGAAATATTGGAACGAAAATAATGTTACTGCATGTGCATCTTATTATTCTAATTAATAATTATTAGCTCATCTAATTATTTAAAGATTTGAAGATTTAAAGGCGTGTGTATCCTAATGTGGTCATACCTCTCTTATAAATTTACATGAATAGAATACGATTTTTACAATCTTATACTCCCTGGTCATCGATAAGAGAAGAGCAAACAAGTGAGATTTATCTTCTATATTATAACAAATTATCATATTTTGCATAGCATATATAACATCAATTTTTTCTTTTCTATTAAATATGTACTTGTTACACCACTATTCATTTTTTTAATGTAAAAGATGACAAGCTTTTCAGCATTTATACAGTACGTCATAGGTTAATAAAATAAAAACCAAATTGTATTTATATGTATAATTTAAAAGTTTGATATTTTTTGTTCTTTTATTTTCAAATTCATATATTAAAATATTGATAACTTTACTATTAGAGTGTGAAAAGGGGGAGAAAAAATAACATTTAACAATTTATTTATTTTTAAATATAGCTTATAATATCTTTTTGAGTAAACTACTAAATTGGTCCCTGAATTATTGGCTCGCTGATAGATTGTCCCCGAATTATGGAAATTGACAAATAGGTCCCCGAATTTTACTAACGTTAGCCAAATTGGTCCTTCCGTTAAGTTGCCGTTAGCCAAGCCGATGACGTGTCCGTTAACTGCTGACGTGGCACGTAAGTGCCACATCAGCAGTTGGAAAACTGAAGGAAAAAAAAAATCACCACATGTGCTTCATTTGTCACATAAGCATTAATAATTAAAAAAAATTCCTTCAAAAATCAAATTGGTCCCGAGTCATAATTTTTTCAAAAAAAAAATTAATTTTTACTCACCCATTCTTATCCTATTATTTTCAATTTCTCCTCTTTTTCATCATCTTCATTCATTTTAGTCCCAAATCCTAAAAATAAAATTGTAAAGTATCCCAAAAATCTTCCAAACTTTTCAATTTAGTCCTTAAAAGTATTAAAAACCCAAAACCCTAAACCCTAAAATCCTAAACCCCAAACCCCAAACCCTAAACCCTAACCCCTAAACCCTAAATCCAAAACCCCTAAAAAACTACTCTCTTGCAATTTGGTCCCTAAATCCTACTTTCCTCTTCATCATCTTCATCTTCTCATCCACTCCAAACCCCAAACCACAAAACCCTAAAACCACACAACCAAAAATCACCAAAGATTACACAAATTTCATCAATTCATCAATTCTTGATTAAAAAAAAAAACTAGTTCATCATCAGTTCATATCATCATCATCATCATCATTCATCAGTTCATCATCCAAAAATTAAAAAATAATCCTAAAAATTAAAAAAAAAAATCGATTCACCATCAGTTCATATCATCATCATCATCATTCATCAGCCGGAAGCGAGGGTAAATGCGACAAACATCAGTTCATATCATCGCAAATCCGACGAACATCATCTCGTTCCAGATCTGGGGACCAAAATCTGACTCTTGAATCCGACGAAGCACCTCATTGTAAACCTCCAATTTCTTCCTGTGCTGGCGAGGATGAGCTTGTGACGACTGTACAGGCAGAAGAATCCGAAGCCGAGAGATTCAACGGAGAGTTATGCCACATGGTTTTTGGGGGATTCAGTTGAGATCGCACAAGAATCGGAAGCCGAGTGATGAATTGTGGTTCGCGAAGCTTCCGACGGGTGTGTTTGGTGAAGAAATTAGGGTGTGTTTGGTGTTTGATTAGGGAAAAATCAGTTTTTTTAAGAAAATAAGTTTAGGGGTTTAGGGTTTAGGGTTTTAGGATTTAGGGTTTAAGTTTTATGGTTTAGGATTTTAGGTTTTAGGGTTTAAGTTTTAGAGTTTAGGGTTTTAGGGTTTTGGGTTTAAGTTTTAAGGTTTAGGGGTTTAGGATTTAGGTTTTAGGGTTTTTAATATTTTTATGGACTAAATTGGAATATTTGGAAGAATTTTGGGACACTTTACAATTTTAATTTGAGGATTTGGGACTAAAATTAGGGATGATCAAAATACCCATACCCAATGGACTTCATTTAACCTCAATTTGATGGACTTCATGGTGTGTGAGTGCTACTCAAAACAATACCACTTATTCTATATAATTAAGTTCTATTATTTTTTTGTAGCAACTTGTAGGCTACTCATAACATATAAAATTGATAATTATGAAGTTTTAGATTTTAATAGCTACTAGTAAACAATTGACAATTTCAGTCCAAAAAATCTCAAGTTTACGTTTTACTCCATCTACAAAGCAAGGTATTGTCAAAGGATTAAACTAGTGAATAGAAATACATTTTAACAAATCGTATTAACAATTGGAAAACAATTTCAATAGCAAGTAGAATAATATGAAAATGTTGTCGAAAAATCTCTATCAGTGCTAATTTTTTTTGGTTTCTTACATTATGCTATTTAGCAAATGTTTAGTGAAAAAGTGTTATAATCTTTTCTAATTAAGTAAAGTTGGGTCAATTGTCAATACCATAGGAATTATGAAAGATCTTCACTTCTTAGATTGGTTTTGTAATGGTTAACCAAAAAGTTGGTAAGTTGAGAATGAAAATTGATCCTTACACATATAGTTCAAAGTTCAAACTTCAAACCCAAAAATACTATTTTCCGGAGTTAATAATCAATAAACCTAAATCAGTATCCAAGGCAATACACAATATTTTCAAGTAAAAGAAAAGCCAATAGATCTAAATTATACAAATCAAAACCTTCAAATGAAAGAACTAAAAGCTGATGCATTTAAGCTATATTAATAAATAAGTTTGGATTAACATATATTTAAAGTAGAATCTCACAGATCCTGTCATTTTAATATAAATTTGAATCATTAAAGAAAAATGAGAGAAGCCAACAAAGGTTGATTCAATTGGTAAGGAGTCGACTCATAACTCACAAGGTCGTGAGTTTGATTTCCACTACCGATGTGAGAGTATTGTTGGTAGGAGATCTGTAAGTACTTCTGTAAGCGCTCATAGAGCATGGAGGCCTGTCTGGCCTTGGTGAGCCTCTGAGGCCCAACTCACTTAAACTTTTTTGTACCAAAAAAAAGAAAAAGAAAAATGAGAGAAGCAAGCATCTACAAAATGTAAATATGGGATAATAAGTGAGAAAATATCAGATATAAGTTAAGAGGAATAAAATTACTATAGTAATAAAAGATGATATTAATATTAATATTTATCCTAAAACATTGTCATATTTAGCGCGACATTACTACAACAAACTGAAGGATTAAACCATATTTTTGTTAAAATAAACATGTGAGTGATCAAAATATAATTTTATCCAATAAAAAAATGAAGTAGAAAAAAAATAAAATGAGGGCAAAAGAGAGTCAAACATTTTGTCATGTTTGATACAAAAACTACAACATACTATTAACAAAAAAATAACTTTTGGCCAAAAATGGCCAAAAAACGAATAACTTTTGGAAAATTAAAATTGAATTTTTCTTTTAACAAAAAAAAGAATAAAAAAGAGTTAAGACTAACCATAAAACATTTTAAAAATTGAAGGATTAAAATAAAATGACAAATATTTGAGAGACTAAAACAAAACTTTAATTTGGCCCAAAAAAAAAAGTAAGCTTGAAGAATTAAAAAAAGACTTTGACCTTCAAATTAAGAGTATCAACATTTATATCATATCTTTAATATTTCTCAGGCCAAAAAAAAAATATCTTTAATATTTCAAAATTTAATATTCCAAATTTTTTGAATATTAAATTTTGAAAGCATCCTAAAGTTTTGCAGATTTTAGCCTTTTAGGGACTATAAATAATACTTAATAGATTTATGAGACGCTTCTCTCCGTTTTACATTTTTTTTTGGTCAATCATATATAGCCATTTATCCAATAATCCCCCGAGGGACCCGAAGCAAATTGGATCCTCTGAATTTAATTTCTCTAAAGTTTTCTAGATTTAAGTAATTTTTGACCGTTGAATTTTCTGCTCGCCGCTAACATTGCAACATGTGACGATCTTATTAATTTGAAACTCACGGTTTCATTTATTTTTCTGGGCGATGATTGGTGGCGACCCCATCACATAGAAATGTAGAGGGTTTTAAATATAGAGAACCGGTTTTAAATATAGTGAACCGGTCTGGACCGAAGCTTCTATTTTTGTAAATTTCAAGTTTTTCAATCATTCCTTGTTCGTAAACTGCCAGTAACTATCAATTGTCGCTCCTATTTGAATCTGAGAATTCTAGGGTTTTGCCCCGCCATAAATTATATAGTCTCTCCTACAAACAATCAAATTTCACAGAGGCGATTGTGAATCAGATCAGCGCAAGAGACCAATGGGTCGTTCTCGTGGAAATTTTCACGCTGATGAGGACCCTAATCAAAGGTTTGATATTTCTTTGATGTACTTCAATTACTGTTAATACCTAATGTTTCACTCTTTTATAAACTGCAAGTCATATTGGGTATGAACAGATACTAATAAGAAGTTAAATTTTGCAAATAGTGATTTTTTGAATGTGTATCCTTAATTTGACTGGTCATTGATGCGCTCAATTATATGGATGATTGTGCTCTGTGATATTGAAGCATCAGCATCCTGATTCCTGATGTCATACAGTTACAATATGTATGTATATATATTTTGCTCCATTAATATTTTGGGCTGTGCAGGTCAAGGAGGAAAAAGAATGCTTCCAGTGGAGATATCTCGGAATCTGGAGCTGCAGGTATTTCCCATTGCATACTGTACTATTACTTTAGGCTAAAATGCATGAAAACCCTCCTAAACATAGTCTACTATGCAAAAAATCTCTGATGTTAACAATTTGACTGTAAGCCCCTGAGCTTTGCTAATTGTGCAAAATACCCATGCTTATAGATTTTTCATCCAAAATTTACAACTCGGATCCTCTAGAATTGGTGACCCTTTGCATTTCTCTGAAATTGGGCATCACTCACTGACAAAACTGGAATGCGGCGTTTAATTTTTAATAAAACGATGTGTTTACGATAGAGCTCGCCACGTGTCAACAAGCCAATGAAGCAGATGAAATCAAATAGCCCAAATTTTCCCAATCACAGAGAAATTCATAGACCGCCAAATTCAAAGGATCCGATTTCCAAAATTTAATAGAGATGCCACATCTGATAAAGCTGAAAATTGCTTTCTTTGTTTTCCTTCTCCGACTCCCATGCTCCCTCTAGTTCCTGAGAAAATGCAGGAGGAATTGATATCAAATTTAGATTTTGTATACATTATTTCGATATAAAGAAGCAAATTAGCAAATCCTGCTCTGGGTTAATTGAAAAGCTAAAGGAGATTACTAGTTGGAGAGCTCAAAGAACCAGGATGGTAAAAGAAAACGAGATTGTGGCAAGAACAAGACCCGAAATTTAAAAGAATTATCTTTCACCTCAGTATAATATCAAACTAACTATAACCTTAATTACGGTCTTATTTGGTTACCATACGTAAGTGAGCAAAGAGAACAAAAAGAGTATGGGAAAGAAAGCCATACATTAGTGTTCAATTGCCCAACAAAACTGAAATGTTGCACTTATGACTCTGCTAGAGTTCCAATGCGGCATCTGATGTGGAATCAAATGTGGCATTTCTGTTAGAATTTTGGATGGAAAATTTAGCGGAATGGGTATTTTGCATCCAAGTAGTTACTCAGCTAAGTTCAAGGGTTTCCCTGCATTTTAGCCATTATTATTTTTCTTTAGCCATTATTTAATAGTGAGCAAAGTAACTATTTGGTATTTTGATTGTCAAACCTATTTAGCTTTTGTCCCAAATATTGTGGGTGCGTGAGTTGATCTGTGAAAATAATAAACACATCGAACCATAGTCAAGTATGCTAGGGAAGTTGTAAGGACTAATCTGTGATGAGTTTTTTATTTTTATGGACTAATTTGTGCACTAACTAATTCTTTAGGGTTTAAAGCTAAGGTCTATCAATTCAGGGATTCAAATTTTAGGTGAATCATTGAATTGATGTTCCCAATATCTTCCAAAAAGGAAGTTCTTAATTCCCCTATTCCAAATACTTACGATGAAAGACATATTTTTTATGGTATAGACGTTGCCTGGAAAAAATAATGTATTGATCATGGAAAACAAGAAGATAGTTGTAGATTATTGGAATTGTTTTGTTCATCATTCGGACATGTTAGGTCATACTATGTCACTGATAGTTTAGTGAAGAACTTGAGTGCTACATTGAGATATTTTTAGTTATCTACCGAGTATTTTTTGTTGCTTATTCATTGGTTTCCTTCCTTTTTCTTGAATTTTTTATTTGGTTTTTATGTTAACCAGGTCAAGGAAATAGTGAAGGAAAAAAGGCATTGTACCATTGCAATTATTGTAACAAAGATATTAGCGGAAAAATCCGTATTAAGTGTGCCATGTGCCCAGATTTTGACCTATGTATAGAATGCTTTTCTGTTGGAGCTGAGGTGACCCCCCATAAAAGCAATCACCCTTACAGGGTTATGGTCAGTAATGGCATTAATTCAATTTTTACCAGATTGATTTTAAAGTTTTTGTTTATGAAAAGGGTCTAATATTTTCGAAAAAGTATTCTTTATAGTTGTTGCAGTAATTTGATTTAATCCAATTCCATTTTGACAGGACAATTTATCTTTCCCTCTCATTTGCCCAGACTGGAATGCAGATGATGAAATTCTTCTTCTGGAGGTATCTTATTCAAATTTTTTTACTTCTTAGGATTCTTAGGATTGTTGGTGATAAGTGATTATGATTTACGAAACGCCACATTTGGTGTTCAACGGAAAAATTATTTAGTTCTATCTAATCTTTGTAGCCTACTTTCTTGGTTTTAGGGAATTGAAATGTATGGCATGGGGAATTGGGCAGAAGTTGCTGAGCATGTTGGGACAAAGAATAAAGAAGCATGCATAGAACACTACAGGAATGTTTACTTGAACTCTGTGACCTTTCCTCTTCCGGTATTATATGCATTAAACGAAGCTTTATTTTTGCTCCTTTTTGTGCTTAAATTGTTTAAGGAAAATTTTAATATTTTGTTTTAAAAAATAATTGTAGGACATGTCTCATGTTGTTGGCAAAAACAGAAAGGAACTACTTGCTATGGCTAAAGGGCAAGGCGATGACAAGAAAGGTCTTTCCTGGACATAATATCATTCTTTTTTGCTGATAAAAGCTTTTGTCGGTTATATATTTTAGTTAGTGAAGTGAGACTCTTTGGTGCCTTTATAATAAGTCCATATTGGATGATACACGGATGGTGAATAAATGTGCCGGAAGTCTGGTTACTCCTATTTGTCTTATGTTTGTCTTTTCGATAATTTCTATATAAATTTCTTAGGTACAAGCTGGTAAAAGTTTATAGTCATAAAAGAAGGAAAACTCATGACTCATGTGGCTTTTGGTACTTTGCATGATTTTTAGGTTGCATTTTGTTGACAATCATTTTTAACTTGTAATTGGCATAGGGATTCCTATGGGGGATCTTGGTTTAAAGGAAGAATCTCCATTTTCTCCATCAAGAGTCAAGTAAGGCTGTGATTTTTTTTATTTATTATCTTATGCCACCTTTCACACTAAATTCTTTGATGCCTATTCACTGTTTCAGGGTTGAAGATTCTCATAAAGCTGGTACTTCTAGCCGACTATATTCAGGTAAAGAAAAATTGATTGTGTATTATTAATTACCAATTAATAAACCGCATATCCTTATATTTATTTTCTTTATGATATCTATCTTGTCGTCTGTTCTAGAGTCAGAATCTGGACCTTCCAGTGCCACACATACTGCAGTGGCTACCAACCAGAAGGCATCTAATGGAGGCCGGGGTAAAGATGGTCCTGCAGTAGTTAAAATGGAAGGTATGCTATATGGTTCTGAATTCCTCTTGCATTAATCAATTGTGTCCTTTGGGGTTCTCCTTTCTTAGAAAAAGTAATTAGGAGAAAGCTAGCAGCCTTTAAGAAGTAATGCCTTTTTCTCTCCTATATAAAAAAAAAAAAAAAGGTGAAGGAAGCCTACCATCATTGTCTTTTTTTTCATGATTTATCAACTAGTAAATAAATTAAGGAAAGCTAGTCATTTTTCATATATACAAACCTTTCCAATTGAGATGATGCTACTTCTATGCGTTTGTTCTGTTGACATAATCATAACTATACCCCTATGTATACTTTTGAAGGAATTTGTGACATTAATTCATTCTGATGATTTTTCTTCTCAATTTTGTCTTTTCTTTCCCCCTTTCTTTTGTGACTGGCAGAATCTCAACTAGAGAGGAATTCTGGAGGAAATAAGCCAAGTTCCTCTGGAAGTAAAGGTCCTTCTTTAGTAGAGTTGAGTGGTTATAACCCCAAAAGACAGGAGTTTGATCCTGAATACGATAATGATGCTGAACAATTACTTGCTGAGATGGAATTTAAGGACACTGACGCAGATGATGAACGGGAGTTGAAGCTACGGGTGTTGCGCATTTATTCAAAAAGGTAAAAGACCATATTTCTTTTCCATAAAGTTCTGATGATAGAATGTAGTCAGATTCAGAGAGCTGCTCAAAAAGCTATCTGTGGACTTGGTTGCAGGCTTGACGAAAGAAAGCGCAGAAAGGATTTCATACTAGAAAGAAATTTGTTATACCCAAGTCCATTCGAAAAGGATTTAACACCTGAAGAGAGGGCAATATGTCGGAAATATGATATATTCATGCGCTTTCATACCAAGGAAGAGCACGAGGAACTGCTTAGAACAATTATCTTAGAGCACAGAACTCGTAGAAGGATTGAAGAACTTAAGGTTTGATATATGGATAGAATTGATTAACTACTTAAATTGATTTTTTTCTCTTGTTTTCGATAACTAGAGGGTCTTTGGTGTCTTGATCTATAGGTTCTTGAATTTGATCTGTTTGTAAAATCTTTAGACATAAATTCCAAGAATCGTCTGTCTAAAAATACCAAAGCTCTAAGTTGTTCATCTATGATTTTAATGAACGCTTATTCTCTTAAAATTGTCAAGTGTCAGCAAATGATTATGTGATGCGTTGTGCAAATGAAACTTACTGAAATGGGTGTTTCTGATGATGAGGTCTACAACTCTACATAGACTCATTTTGGTGACTATTTATTGACTTCTTACACCTACTGGGTGGTACACTACAGGGCGCTCATAAATTTCTTGTGATGTGCATGGAAAAATCAAACCAATATCATTTACTTATACATTTGTAATACATGATTCTGCAGGAGGCCCGGGCTGCTGGATGCCGCACATCAGCTGAAGGAGATAGATATCTTGCACAGAAGAGAAAAAGGGAAGCTGAAGAAAGTGCTCTTAGATTGAAAGAAAGGGCTCAAGCTGGCCCAAATGCATTCATGTCTTCAGAGTCTGCCGGCAAGGATTCAAGCGCATTACCGGCTGGACCTGCTGGTTCGAGCTCTGTCAATGAAATGGATGTGACAGGATACAATGGAGCTGATCTGCTTTCTGTACCTGTAAGCTTGTTGTCTCTCTTCATTTCTTATTAATACTAGCCCCTCATTGATCATAACTCATTAGGTAGCATAAGCAGTTTCAATCTAAATTACAAGGGAGGCAAATAGATTTTTCACTTAAGAATTGACTATAATTTACCCTTTTTTTTTGGAAATAAAACTTACTATTTTTAGGGATTGGCTATTAAATTAATAAATTCCCTAACGAAAATATATCCAATGAATATATTTGGGTCTTTCAAGAATTCTTTCCACATTCATATTTATGTTGGAGAGCTTGAGAAATACTTAAAAGATATACATAAAAAAACATTTCGTTGCTCGACAAGGACTGGTGTTATTTTCATGGGAGAAAATCCGTTAAAGTACTGATAAAACCCCAAGAACAAATAAAAATAAACCACAAGTGCAGAATCTGAACACTTGGAAATTAGACCACAAGTAATTAAGGAAAGACACAAATCTGATATATATTTTTTTGATGATAACACAACAATGCAGTGGGTATGTATAATACCTCTGCTACATAACTATTCCTAAAATTAAGGAAACACTAAGCTATAGTGAAACTGCCCACTACCTAAAACATGGCCTAGAGGGCTAATCCCACTACTTCCTAGTTAACATAAAATAGAAATAATAAATGAGAAACATGAGACCTATCTAGCATATCCTAGCTAAGAAATGATAATGATAGTGGGTAAAGCTTCTTAGCATAAGTAAGAACAGGCTTCGTTGTGAGGCCCGTATCAAGTACAAATCTGCTAAAGTATGTGAAGTATGAGTTAAGGATGGTGAAGATTTAATATTTCTTCCATTCATCACATACTTATGAGTGAGTGATATTCTTATGTTGTGTCAGAGCCTTAAAGATCACTAACTGCCATTGTTTCTTGCACATTTCTTTACCTTAAAAAATGATCTTGTGCAACTTTCTTGGCAGGAAAAACGTCTATGCAACGAACTAAGGTTGCCTCCAGCCATATTTCTGAAGATGCAAGAGGTTCTCTCTTTACAAATACTGAGTGGCAATATCACTGCCAAATCGGATGCCCACCATTTATTCAATATGGATGCCAGCAAAATTGACAGTGTGTATGATATCCTCGTTAAAAAGGGGATTGTCTTACCATGACATTTTCTTCTTGTGTTTGTATGCCCTTAAACATTCTTCTCTCTTCTATTTCCCCACAAGTCAAATTTTCATGATGAGAACTTGTAGATTCTAATGTTCATACTGTGCCTCCAATAAAAATTGGAAGCATCTGTTGAGTTGTAAAATGTAACTTCCCTTTATTGTTTTATTTAAACAGTTGATATCAATTACTTTTAAGTTTTGTAGTTTTACTGACACCATTTCAATTCATCAAGTATTTTCAAGGTAGATCATTGATGTTTAAGGTACTAGAAATTTTTAGGTGAAAATAAACTCAGATTGACAGATAATGAACAAAGAAAAATTGTAGAAAAACTATATTAACAATTGTATTAGATATTTTTGTAAAAGGCCAAAACTTCAAATTGGTCCTTTATGGCTTTATGTATGACATAGATTTTAAATTGTTTTTATTTTATCTTTTGTTTGTTTCAGATTGATCTTATATATTTTTATAATGTTTTAAATTGGTCTCAAAATAATGATAAATGTTAAAAATTATGATAAAATCATTGTATGGGTATCAAATATAATTTATAATTTTACCTCCATGTGCCTTAAATTTTAATGGCATTTGACATAAAAAGTTCAATTGGTTTAGCTATCCCCACTCTTATTAATCAATCATTCATATTTGGAGTGATCTGATTTTTTTCGTTTGCTTTTACTTATTTTCTGTTTAAATAAAATGTGGAGAGAGAAAGATACATCAATTTGTGTGGGGTTATATCAAATTATCCAAGACTTTGTCAATTTAACTCATCACTTTATTTTTTTTTACCATGGATCCTGCATAGAGATATATTTTAATATCTCATTTCATTGGAGTTATTTTTAAAATTTATAAGTACATTAAAAAATGTTTTTTAATAATTTTTTCTTTTTTGTGTAACATCATTAGGAAAAGAAGGAAGGTTTCTAATTAATTTCATTTTCTTCACTCAATTAACTGATTAACCATGGAAACCTCTGGAAACTCCGAATACAGGACAAAAGTAAAGCTTTTGGATTAGAATAAATGATTGTATTCCAAAAAAAGAAAGAAATAAAATTGTAATCTTAAGCCTAAAGCTAACCTTGTAGCATTATTAATGAAGATGACGTAAAATCGTAAATAATAATAAATGGCAATGTGCAGATCACTCAATAGTTATGCAAATATTGACGTACGCAATTCAAGCATTTCGACTAAAACCAATTCAAGAAATTCATGAACCTATCATAAATTCATAACCCTCCAAATTGAATAAGAAAAACTATTAAAATCCTTGTTTAGGATTGCAAGTAACAATCACATCACATTTCAAATTAAACCAATGTATTAAATTCATGAACGTTACGTGAGAGGATTATTAATTGGCTTTTCACCTCAATTAATGCTCATAAAACGCGCAAATTTGTCTTTTATCACTACATTAATAATATATACTAGGGGCTTTGCAATGTATGTAAAATAAATAAGGGACCAAATCATTGACTCAGTAAAGAAAATGGACTAAATAGTAAGTTTCCTCTTATTTTAATTACATGTAATATTTTTAACTTAGTATAAGTGGGAGGACGACCAGAAGGCTCCTCCCACGTATAATATAGTATAGATATGTGTATTTGTTTTGTGAAATTTCTAACAATTTTTTGAGACCTAAAAATTAACTAGGGCTTTGCGGCCTTAAAAGCACATAAATATGGTGTTAAAGTAGGATATATTTACAATTTTTAAAAATTTGAAAAGAGTTTACAATGAGGAAAATTATTAAAGTTTGGGGATAAAAAAATACATTTTTGCCATCACTATAAAGACAATTTTTTACCTAAATAATCATATAAGAAAAAGAATATAAAATAGACTTTTTATTAAAAGTATCTCATAGTTACATAAAAAAAAATCATACAAATTTTTTACTAAACTGTAAATTTGGTCTCATATCTTTTGCTCAGATCCCTATTTGATTCTATATCTTTTTTTTGCTGCACTTTTGGTCCCATATCTTTGGGTCAAGTCCCAATTTGGTCCTATATATTTTTTATGCAGATTTGGTCTCATATCTTTGTGTTAATTGCATAATTGGTCCTATATCTTTGGGTCGGATTTAGAAATAGTCTTATATCTTTACAAAATGATCAACTAATGCAAAGATATGGGACTAAAACTACAACTTAACTAAAAGGTATGAGACCAAAAATGATATGGGACCAAAATTGAGACATTTTACAAAGATATAGGACGTAAACTACAACAAAAAATATACAGGACCAAATTGAAAACTGAGCAAACGATATGGGACCAAATTTATACTTTAGCCTAAATTATTTTACTAATGTTTAATAACATAATTATCAAGATCATCTTCTTCTTCTCCTATAAATAGTTAGTGTCATCTCTTCATCTTCATCATCATCTTAAATTCTTAATATCATCTCTCTGTTTCTTTCTTTCTCAAGAGAGGGAGAGAGAGATGGCTCTGCAATGGCTTCTGCATTCAGCTTGCCATGTTTTGGGGTACCCTAATGAAGAAAACGACGCCGTGGCAGAAGCAAAGCATAGGCAGAATGACATTGTTGTAGGGTACCCTAGAGAGGAGTCATCAGGGTTTGAAATGCCCCTTCATTACCCTCGATACACCAAAGAGGATTACGAGAAGATGGAGGAATGGAAGGTGGATTTACTTCTTCAACAATATGGCCTACGTTTTAAGGGTACCCTTGAGGACAAGAGGGCCTTTGCTAAGGGTACATTCTTGTGGCCTCACCAACGTTAATTCCATATCTCTCTCTCTGTTTTTAAAGGGTTTGTGAAAGAATAAGTAATGCTGCAGTTCTAAAGTTTTGTGCTTGATCTCTTTCTCTCTATATAATATAGTATTACTGTATTACTGTATTCATGAATGAATTGGGATGGAGATGCTTTTTTTAATTAGACTTATATGTAAAATAAATTAGTGTATGAATTATATAATTCTAAATCGTTCGTCTCCATGAAACAGAGTTGCTGGATAGTTGATACTAGAAAACTTGCAAGAGATTTGGTAATACATAATGGAGAAATAATTGAATTTATAATCTAACTATTCTCAACCTTAATTATTTCTAACACTAAAATTCTAGCTTAAAATTAAGCTTTGGTCAACATTTGTGAGTTTCAAAATGAAGATTGTGCGTGGCCTGATCAACAACATACATGTGACAATTCCGTCTATCTTAATAAATTACTCAAAACCATGGAGCTTGTAATACCATCATATGTAAAAACACTAATTAATTAGCACAAACATTGTGATGCGTCACAAATCAATAAATCATCATACATTGTATGCCCAAACCACATATGGGCTTGTTTGGATTTGTGTTGATTATAATTTGAGTGATGTTTTTGGATTGAGTTTATTATAATTTGAATGTTGTTTGGACAATTTGTTGTTGATGAAGCAATTATCCAAGGTTGGATGGATTTAGATGATCGAGCGGGAAGCCAAAATCAATAAGTGAAAGTCAAAGTGAGAGGATCAGAGAATGTGTACCTTAGGCAGAGATATAAGCCTGTATATGTTGGGTTTAACATGGAAAGGAGAAAAGTAGGAGGTAGTAATGGTAATCACCAAGCGTGTTGGAAGATCCCTTATCACTAATCCTTTAATCCTCTAAGTCCTTTAGTACTCGTTACTAAAGAGCACTTGTTTGGGGGTCTATTTGGGAATGCCTTAAACCTAATATTATCTCATCTCATAATTGGATGAACAGTAATAATTAGGTGTTTGGTTGAACTCTCATCTCATCTCATCCACATCATCATCTCGTTCACAACATCATTTCATTTTCTCTTACAATTATTAAATTATCCCTACTCATATACCTATAATTACCTATACTATAATACAAATAAAAAAAAATTAGGTAAAATAATAATTTTACATACACTCATTTATTACATTTATAATTTTCTCTCTATATATATCATTTATAAAAAAATCCATAAACCTATTTCAACCAACCACAATCATTACATACCCTTTTATATAATTCCACATCCTATTTAACATCATTTTCTCTCAAATCATCCAAACACTAGTACATCATTTCATCTTATCTCATTACAACATCATCTCATCTCAACATCTAAGTTGAGTTTGGATGAGATGATGAAGGTTCCCAAAGAGGAAAATTAACCTTAGTGGTGAGCTCAAAGCTACTCCTCGAAAAGGGAAAAATCAAAAGAGGGGAAGGTCGGGAAACCTAAAAACGGAAAAGATAAAAAAAGAGGAAGGACCATTGTAGTAAATAGGGGTGTTCAAGATCCGGCTTATCTTGGCCTTAGGTACACTTATTTCAAAAAAAAATTATTTTTTTTAGGCCAAAATGCACCTACACCCCCTGAGTTTTAGGTTGGGTGCACATAACACCCCTGAGTTTTGAATTTGTGCAAATAGGACCCCTGAGTTTTCAATTACGTGCAAATAACACCCTTATATTAAATTTAGNTCAATTCCCCCTATTTTTCCTCATCTTCTTTCATTTTAGTCCCAAATCCTCAAAATAAAATTGTTAAGTGTCTCAAAACTTTTCCAAACATGTCAATTTAGTCCTCAAAAGTATCCAAAACACTAAAACTTAAACCCTAAACCCCAAACTCTAAACCCCTTTATTTTCAATTCCCCCTATTTTTCATCATCTTCTTTCATTTTAGTCCCAAATCCTCAAAATTGTTAAGTGTCCAAAAACTCTTCCAAACATTCCAATTTAGTCCTTAAAAGTAATAAAAACCCTAAAACATACACCTCAAACCCCAAACTCTAAACCCTAAAACCTAAACCCCAAATTCTAAACCCTAAATCCTAAACCCTAAACCCTAAAATTCTAAACCCCAAAAACCTAATTCCTAAAAATATTTAATTTGAGCAATTAGGTCTCTTACCCATTCTTATCTCATTATTCTCAATTCTTCCTCTTTTTCATCATCTTCATTCATTTTAGTCCCAAATCCTCAAATGAAAATTTTAAAGTGATTCAAAACTCTTCCAAACATTCCAATTTAGTCCTTAAAAGTATTAAAAACCCTAAAACTTAAACTCTAATCCCTAAACCCTAAACTCTAAACCCTAAACTCTAAAATTCTAAACCTTAAAACCCAAACCCCAAACCCCAAACACTAAAATCCTAAACCTTAAAATCCTAAACCCTAAAACCCTAAATCCTAACCCCTAAATCCTAAACCTTAAACCCCTAAAAAAAATCACTCTCTTGCAATTTAGTCCATAGGTCCCTAAATCCTAATTTCATCATCATCATCATCATCATCATCATCATCATCATCATCTTCACTCTCTCTCTCCTCCATTCGAACAACTACTTACTCCACAAATTGGAGGTTTTCAAGATCAAAGCAAGAGACAAGCATGGCCGCAAGATCCTTGGCATCATCGCCAAATTCTTCCCTGTTAGATTCATCCACACTATGTTAATTTCTTCCTCTCCTTATCGAAGTGAAGGAGAAGGATCTGATAAGATTTCTTCCTCTCCTACGTCGCCGCCAGCAACATTCTCTTCGAATACGTCGTCTCCGGCGCCAGCGTGGCGAGATCTTGGACTTCGTTTTTGAGTATTCTGTGTAATCATTAGCCGGACGATTTCGATGGAATGTGGCTTCTTGGGCGGAAGAATAAAAACAAGATTCATTAGTTCATCAAATGTCCATCAGTTCATCAATTCACTAAATGAAGATTCAAATCGCAACCAGAAATCGTTCATCATTTCATCAATTCTTTAATTTGAACACTAATTTTGCTTCAAATGTTGCTTCTGAACGCAACCAGAAATGAAGATTCAGATCTAGAAATCGACCATGATTAACCATAGCTTTCGCCACGCGAAAGCCGGTGAAGTCGCTGGAGATGACGGCGACGACGATCCTCCACCGGCGACTGACTCCAGCGAGGTTCGGATCTGGGTGGACTCACCGGCGAAGAAGAAAGAAGAAAAGGGGTGGTGGCGGCGGCAGTAGGAAGACGAAGAAGAAAAAAGAAGTTTAGGGTAGTTCAGGAAGATGAAGAAGTAGGAGGTTTGCTTTTTTTTTTTTTTTATTATTATTCAGAATTTTTAGGATTCATTTTTAATTTTTGGATGAAGGTTTAGGGGGAGAGAAAAAGTATGATAGGTGTAAAAAATTGTGATGTGTAAAAAATTGTTTTAGATTTTGGGGTTTTAGGGTTTGGGGTTTTAGAGTTTAGGGTTTTAAATATTTTTAAGGACTAAATTGGAATGTTTGGAAAAGTTTTGGGACACTTTATAATTTTATTTTGAGGATTTGGGACTAAAATGAATGAAAATGATGAAAAAGAGGGGGAATTGAGAATAATGGAATAAAAATGGGTCAGGGACCTATAAGTACAATGAGGAAATGCTGATGTGTCGCTATTTTATGACGTGGCAGCTCTTTTTTTTAAAAAAAAAAAAAAAATAACGGGTGCTGACGTGGCCATAACGGGACACGTCAGCGCATAACGGGACACATCAGCGTCCGTTATGGCCACGTCAGCATTTTTGTAACGCCAATATGACGGAGGGACCAATTAGTGCAGCGTTTGCAAAATTCGGGGACCGGCTAGTACAATGGGTAAAATTCAGGGACCTATCTGTCAGCGAGTGCATAAATCAGGGACCGGAAAGTTATTTTACTCAAAAAAAAATAGACAAGATCGGTAAGATCCTACGATCTTACGAACAAACAAGCGATTTTGCTCCGATCTTGGTCAAAATCGATCCTGCTTCCGATTTAACTAGGATTGGTCTTGCAAGATCGTAAGATCTTACGATCTTACGATTTAAATCTAGATCTTGACTGCCTTGGACACCAACTTCCATGTTTTCAATTCTCACTTCTCACCCTAGCTAGCTAACCAAGGAATTTTTTTTCTTGTTTGGTTTTCTGTTTTTGTGACGATAATCTAATCTTCATGGGCTGAGTTCGGCCCATCAGATATATGGGCCCAAAACGTGTCGTCGTGTGCTGTTGGAAAACTTTTCATCTATTGGTTAATGTAAAAGGAAAAGAAATTGCTCAAACTTACACAGCTATATCACTCTTTTCTTTTTCTCACTCCTTTAGTTAATTATAGGTAAAAGTATTCAAGTTATGTGATTATTTTTAGTTATACTTTCAATATTTTTTTTTGTTAATTATACTAACAACATCTCGCTTTTGAGTCAATTATACCTTAACCTCTAACTTTGTTAATGAAACTAATGAATTTTGCTGATGTGGCGTTTTTTTTTTTGTTTTAAGGTCCTTGAGTTTTCATTATTTAGAAATCTTTCATACTCTCAAGATTTTTCTTTCACACGAGTCCCTAACTAATTGCAGAATAGTCCAGAATGTTTGTTATCTTTAATAAACAGGTCTTTGGAAACCATTAATAATCCTCTTTCTCTTACCCTAAAACATCACCATCACACTTCATCGTCGCTGTCTACTCTATCCTCGACTTCGTCAACATGGTCCTTCTTCTCGTCGTCCTTACTGGGCATGAATTGAACTAACCAATTTAGTCAAATTTTCTTAATCATCAATTGACAAGCATTAGAACATGAATAGAACAAAAACACTTTGATTATATTTTAATTTATTTATTATTAATGTAAACAGTTTTTTATTTCATTTTTATAATACCTAATTTATTTGAGAATTAATTTATGCTTGATACTTTTATTAGGTATTGGTTTTAAGCACATGTACTTTAAAAATAGTGTTTTACCGGCCCATACTCATATTTTGTAAATGTTTTTGGGTATTTTTAAAATATAAATTTATATTTTTTTTGTTTGTAGAATATTATCAATTATCCATGTTTTTATCTAATTTTATTTTGGGTAAATTATATAAAAGGGTCATGTGATTTGACCCATTTTTAAATAGGGTTCACGTGGTTTAAAAAGTATCAAATATGGGGCTGAGGTATATTTTCGTTTAAAATTTGACGAAAAATTTGGCTAAAATACTATTTTAAGACCCTAATTATTAATTTTTAGAGCAAACCCCCTTTTTGGTCCCTCAATTGTTACTGAGTCGAGGAATCGGTCCCTCAATTGTGAGAAACTACAACTCAGTCCCTCAATTGTACAATCCCGTTTACGTTTTGGTCCCTCACGTCTGGTCCGTTAGTGATAGAGGTGTTAAGTGATGACGTGTCACCGTTATCTGCTTAGGTGGCTGTTAAATGCTTAGTTGAGGGACCAAATCCTCGACTCAGTAACAATTGAGGGACCAAAAAGGGGGTTTGCTCTTGGACGGAAATATACATCAAGACCATTTTTGTTAACGGAACAACCACAGACTCCATATTTGACACTTTTTAAATCACATGGGCTCTATTTGAAAATGGGTCAAACCACATGACCTTTTGTGTAATTTATCATTTTATTTTTGTTATATTAAAACTTTATTTTTTTTAGATCAGTTTACCCTAAACAAAACGTTCATACTTTTATAAAAAAATCATAAAAAATTATATTTTATAGTTTTATATTTAAATAAATATTGTTATACATATATCCTATAATTTTCAAAATTATCTTATCCTGTACATATCCGTACCCGTGCAAGTACAATTTAATCATAATAAATTAATAATAAGTTGATAATTAAGTTTTTCAAATTGGGATTATCTTAGAATCTTATTACTATTGTTGGGCCGAAAATGAAATTTGTTGAAGTTATATAAAAGGGTCTGTTTGGGAGACCTTTAATTTTAATCCAATCTCATCCAATCTCATCCAAATGGATGGGATGAGATTATTTTTTAATTGGATGAGATGAGATGATGTATTGGTGTTTGGGTGATTTTAGTGATAATGATGTTAAATAGGGCGTGAAATTATATAAAAGGGTATGTAATGATTGTGGTTGGTAGAAATAAGGTGATGAATTTTTGTAATTTGTATAGGGGTAGAAATGGTAGGAAATATTGAGATGAGATGGAGATAATGAGATGAGATGATAGGTGTTTAGTTGTGTTTTGATTGAAATGAGATTGAGATGAGGTGATGTCGGGAAGTGTGATATGGTATTGGAAATTGTGATGATGAGAAAATTTTGGATTGAGGGTTAGGGGTCAATCCAAATCCAAGTGGATGAGATTATAGGCCAAAATGAAAATAATATTGGAATTATTTTTAAGAATACAATTTGGTCCATAAATTCGAACTGTTCCAATTAATCAATCTCTAACATGTGTAAATAATAACTCGGGCCTTGTAGAAAACCCCAATCATTAATAATGGGGTCTATTTATGAAATTCAACGACAAAAAAATAACAAATAATAGTTTGAGGACCAAATAGCAAATTACAAAACAACACTAAATTGTTATAAAATGTGTGGTGAAAGGTTCATTTTGGTCCTAACTGTATGGCCTAATATTCATGGACCCAGCATTACTCTTTCTAGGGGTGTTCATGGACCCAGCCCAACCCAGCGGACCCGGCCCGGGGTACCCCCAATTTTTTTTGTTTTTTTTTTTAACTTTTTATTATACTATTTTTATATTTTATACTACTAAATATTTTTTTA
>QANZ01035131.1:39131-87042 GCA_003254925.1 Chamaecrista fasciculata
GTTCTCTTTTTTATATTTGTATTAAAGTATAGGTAATTATAGATGTGTAAGTAAGGATAGATTAGTAATTGTAAGAGAAAATGAGATGATGTTGTGAATGAGATGATGATGTGGATGAGATGAGATAAGATGGAGGTTCCAAAAAACACCCAACCAGTACTGTTCATCCAATCCTAAGATAAGATTAAGATTGAATGAGATTGGATTAGGATTGGGATGTCCCAAACAGAGCCTATTCAACAAGTGTAGGGTCTTTTCTTCTCTATCAATTTAATCAAATACTCACGTTAGTCTAGAAAATATGGGATAAATTTTAAATTAATCTTTAATATTTCATTTGTTTTAGATTAGTTTTGTATTTTTTTTCATGATTATTTTTAATAAGAAAGAGTTACCAGTTTTTTTTTTTTGGGTGAATTTTACCAGCTTTTTTTTATAAGTCATCTTTTCTATTTTGTTGGGAACGTCATATTGTCGAAACAAAATAAATATAAAAGAAAATGTAATAAATTTAAATCTATGCATTATTAGTGGAGAATTGAGATTTTTTTGGCCATTCGAGATTTGAGAATTCTTTCTATATCTAGTTAAAACCTTTAATAAAGGAAGCCATATTTCCAAAATAAATTTGGGATTAAAAAATAAAAATCATAAAAATACATCAAACAAATAAAGTAGTTATCATCAATTTAAAATCTCCCTTATACCATAAGGCCATGTAAATCTAACATTAGAAAATGATGCGAAAGTGGGAATTCCATTGAAACGGTGTTTTTGTGATGTATGCAAATGGCGAGGGAGCCCGAGAGGAGGAGCTCTTTCCTCAAGCCGTCTCTGAGATCTTGTGCCCGCCATCGCAAACATATTATGTTTATGTTTTGCTTGTATTTATGTACGTATCTAGAGCTTGCTCTTTCTCAATGCTTATTCACGATCCTTTTATTATCGTTTCGCTTTCGTCGTTTCATTTTTTAACTAGGAATCTCCATTTCTTCGTTTTATGCATTTTCCATAATTGTGTTCACCTAGTAAGTTCTAATTCTCGAATTGTGAATAAAATTCGACAAGTAGTTTCCGACTTTCGTTCGCTACAAAAGAGAATACATGTGTTCATTCTGTGTATCAAATTCCAATTTTCCAATATTGAACTTAGGTGCTCCTGCGTTTTATATTTTAGCTACTTGCATTCGTGACTTGGACCGTCCTAGTGATTAATAGAGCTTGTTGAGAAGGTGAGAGAGCGGGGGGTTTTGTAAAGTGTGATGTATTGTGGCGGGGAGAACAAGCAATGGAGTTGTGGAAAAGCTGGGACGGTGAATTTGCAAAAAGTGAGTTTCATTGTGAGCGACATTGGCGATACTTGCCTCTATCAATCACCTCGAAAGGTTGTTAAAATTGCAAGATTACCAAACCATGGATGCTACTAGATTATATACAGTTTGTGACATTAACCTCGACTTTAACTTCTGATTATCGGCAATATGATAGAGTATGTTGTGCTCTGTAGCTTTCTCAATCTCTAAAGCGCTGTTGATAGACTGCATTTTGTTATTTTTGAACGATCAGTCTCCCCTGATAAATATAGTCCAAAGACACTATGATCTGAAGAATTCTTTTGGATTTTCTAATAGCAAAATGTTGTGTAAGATGAGTTGTGGATAATCGACTCAATAAATCTTCTTTAGATTGATGTTTTGTAAAAAAAAATATTCATCAATTTATTAAGCTCTATAAATATAGTGCATTTGACGTTTCCTGGGTCTTTTAAGAGGAATTTTGAGAACTGCTTTAGCTTCTCTCTCTCTCTCTCTCTCTCTCTCTCTCTCTCTCTCTCTTTTTCCTTTTCTCTCGTTTTGAATAAAAGTAATAAAAGTTATTTTAGTTTCCTCTCAGTTTGGATTTATATGATTTTGAGGCTGCAGGATAGTTTATTTTCCTCTAGTTTTGCATCTTTTGTTCTAGACATAGAGGATATTTTTTGACATAGAAACTACATGATTTCTTCTTTGTCTATTATCAATTGTACATTTTTTTTAAAAAAAATCCATTAAGAAGTTGCTTGTTTTAATATTTTAACATTCTTTGTGGAGCAGGTAAACAGAATGCTTAAGCCAGATAAGTGGCAAGCTACATTTGATAGTGAAGGAAGGGTGTTTGATTTCCATAAGGCGCTCAAGTTAATAGTTTTAGGAGTATGTTATTCATGTTGTGATTCATCATCTTTCACTTTTCTTTTGATTAATTTAAGGTGTATGAGTATTTATAGCCTTGGTCTGGTAAGAGTTATATGTATATTCCAAGGTATCTACTATCCATACATCCATAATTAGCATACTACCAGCTACATGCTTGTGGATTGGTATTTGGTGCAACCTGTGTTTTATTTGTTTAAAAAGTTTGTTAGTGGTGGTTACTTCTAGTGTATTTGCTCTTCTTTGAGCCTTCCTAATTATATCTAAAGACTTATTTAGAGTTATTGTCCTTTTTTGTTTCTAAGTGTTACAAACATACAATTCTTACTTGTTTATCAAATTTCACACCTTATAATAAACTTCAACTCTTCGAGCATACTGAATCATGTATTTTTTTGGATCATTTAATGAAGAAGCATATATACACTTTCGTGTTCAAGGTATCCTGAATGGGTTGAATTTCTATCCATATATTAATTGTAGATTATTTTTAAATTTGATTTTTCATTGCTACATAAAATTATACATCTGCAATCAAGAGTCATAAAAAATGTGAATGCTCATTATTCTACAGTTATCTTTTTGAAGGTTGAGCTAATGTTGGAAATACTACGCATTTCTAATAGAGTTTAGTTATTTTCTCCTCCCCTTTGTATTAGGGCATAGATCCGTCAATAAGGTCTGAGGTTTGGGAGTTTCTACTAGGTTGTTATGAATTGGGCAGCACTGCTGAGTATCGAAGAAGATTGAGAGAAGCTAGGAGGTCTGGTTCCTTCTACTTTATTTACTGAATCTTAAACCATGTCTGTTTAACTAAGGTTGCATTATTGAACACATGATCTTTAGCCAAAGTCACAATTTTCTAACGTTGTAAAAGTCAGTAGATTTTGTGCTTCTGCATATACCTCTGTGATTGACTGAATCAAATATTTCTCTCATATGAATGGACAATTACATTCCGATATCCTTGCATATCAGTGTATGTCTGGATTGCTGATTTGAAATAATGGTTATGGTACTTCTGGCCTCTGGTGATTGATATGTTATTTTGAATATCTGCTTGTATAAATCTAGGCTAAAAGTATTTGAAGTGCTGGTAATAGATTTTTGGCAATTGACAATGATTTGTGTCCATTTTACATATAATAGTCAAATGCGCTTGGCATACAATGGAGAGAGACAGTAGATATTTTGGCTTGTATAGTATCTTGCCTAGGTTCTTTAGTATATGTAATTATTCTTGACACCCATGGAAAACTTTTCATGCAGGGAGCATTATGAGGACCTGATTAAGCAATGCCAGAAAATGCATGCAAGCATCGGAACTGGTTCACTGGCATATGTTGTTGGATCCAAAGTCATGGATATGAGAACACCATCCAAAGATGACCAGAAAATTGAAGCTAAAATAGAACTCTCAACTACCAATGATAGTAATGGTGAAGCAAGAAAATGTTGTGATAGGGATGATACCTGTAAAGCTAGTCAACAGGAAGGCTCCAGTGATTGGGTTGATCTTGTAAGTTTGAGAACAAGCATAGACCAGCCAGTGTATGATTCTTGTAGCCCAGAGAGCTGTAGCTCTCCGACCTTGGGTGAAGTAGATGAGTCACTCTATATGAATGACAGTTTTTTTGACTTTCCTCCTTTACCAGTCACTAATCTGTTTGAGAAGAGTGAGAAAGGAAAAACATCATGTGAGGGTCAAGATGTTAACTTTTCTGCACTACCTAAATTAAGATTTAAAGATGACAGAATTCACAGCTTCGGAATTAGTAATAATATAGACTTAGTTATTGAGTCAAATGATCAACAACCACTTGCAACCTTTCATCCCATTAACTCAAACTTAGGAATTGTTTCAACTTTTGAGGATGAACCAAAATTACTACTTGATAGTCCAGCTAGTGATCCACAAGTGGTAAATCAACTAAGAATATCAGATGTGCCTGAACAAGCAATGATTAGAACATCGATATCTCAAGGAAAGCCTAGCAATGACGATAGAGTTTCAGAATGGCTTTGGACCTTGCATAGAATAGGTATCTTAACCATAATGCCCATCTTTCATTCCCCTGAAGCATGACAAGGAGACTCTTTCTATTTTATGACTGAAAATATATATTATTTCTCCAGTTATTCTTTAATAGCTGAAAACATGTCTTGTTTTAGATGTTGACGTTGTGAGGACAGATGGTCATCTTGAATTTTATGAGGACAAGAAAAATTTAGCTAGGATGTCTGATATTCTTGCTGTCTATGCATGGGTTGATCCTGCAACTGGATATTGTCAAGGTTATTTTTTTTCCTGGGAATTTCTTTACTCTTTTATAAGTTATATTTGTTATTACTTTAGAAGCTCTCTAATGTAGAGTTTAGACAGCAAAACTGGCCTACCTTTTGATAAATATTGGATTTTAGGTATGAGCGATTTGCTGTCTCCCTTTGTTGTCTTGTTTGAGGACAATGCTGATGCATTTTGGTGCTTTGAGATGCTTATAAGGAGAATGGTAATTGCAAATTTGGCTAATATACCTTAAAATATCAATTTTGTTTCCTGTGATTGACTTGTTTTCTTTCTTACATATTCAGCGAGAAAATTTTAATATGGAAGGGCCAACTGGGGTGATGAAGCAGTTGCAAGCATTATGGCGTGTTCTTGAATTGACAGACAGGGAAATGGTTGCCCACCTGTCAAAAATTGGTGCTGAAAGCCTTCATTTTGCATTTCCTATGTTGCTAGTTCTCTTTCGGCGAGAGTTGTCTTTCAATGAGGCTCTTTCAATGTGGGAGGTTTGTGCTTCATGCCTCCAACTTTCCCTCCCCATTAACTTTAGTAACTTTTTCATTTAATTTATAAAAGCTTATGAAACTTCAATTTTTGCGTTTAATCTTAGAAGAACACTTTTCTTGTTTGTACAATATCATTTGCCTGCTTCTGCTGGGGAGATTTGTAGCAGGTACCAAAGAAAAGTGAGGTTTTCTCATAGTTTCTGATTTTTTTTTGTTTCTGTTGCTGTTTTATAAGCAAGCATTCATATTATCTCTCCTTGCTTTTGAGAGAGACCAGTTTTTTTATTTTTAGTATAATAATCAATTAAAAGATGGAATTCGACCCCCCATCTCTTGTTCTGACGATTAAGTTATTTCTCTTTGAAAACATATATAAGATTTTCCAGTGTAATTAGTGGGATTGAGACAGTTCTTTTTGAGGAAGCTTTGGGCACATAACTTTGAAGCATTATGGTAAATAAAAGTCATAGTAATATTGATGGTAATTTAGAAATGGATATATCTGGTTCCACGCCCCATTTATTAACCAACTTTTTTATACATGTTGGTTCAATTTGTCAATAGACTCCATACATGGTCATTGTACTCATGTTTAGTGCAGATGATGTGGGCAGCTGATTTTGATGAAGCCTTGGTTGATTTAGAAGAGAAATGTCTGGAAGCTTTAGTGGTACAACTTCCTGAAGATTCTGAACATGAAACACGAGAAGAAAAGGAAGATACTGATGATGGTAGCATGAAGAATGGCTCACATTCAAATCATACCGACGACGATCGTAGCACAAATGCTGGCTTGCAAGCAAATCATGGACACATTGACGACTCTTCATTTGAAGTTAAATTTAAGTCACTGTCATCTCATAGCTTTTGTGGATTGACAAGAACTTTCTGGCCAAGAAATAATCATATTCAAACAAGAACTTTATCCTCTTTATCAAGGAAAGAAAATGATGAGTTGCCCATTTTTTGTGTTGCGGCAATTCTTGTCATGAATCGCCACAAGATCATTCGCGAAACCCACTCATTTGATGATATTATAAAGGTAGGTGCAGTTCTGTTGTTTTCATGATTTTGAATTTAATACTTAACTGTTGCTGCAATTACTATAGTTATTTTACTATGCAATTTTTTTTATTTAATATTTATAATTTCTGGTGATTGGGTACCTTCGCTGGTTGATCTAGAAGGTTGAAGTGGATATTTTTTTTTGGTTTCGACTTGTACTTCACCATGCAATTTTTTTTTCATTTTCTATATGTCTTCACACCTTCCATATGTTCTTGGCATAATCAAGAAGAGGTTAGTCATGTGAAATAATTGAATATCTAGGTGCTGCAGTTAGGGTTCTAAATTCTTATGTCATGTCACCAACTCACTACGTAGGCCCTACCTTTTACTAAGACAACATGAATCTTTGTTAGTATTTGGTCTCACTTAGAGTCTTAATATTTCATATTATACGGTATCTAAAGATTTCATTAACCTCACCATGATCAGGCAGTATCTAAAGATTTCATTAACCTCACCTTGATCAGGCCTTCCTGTAACTATTACTATGAATCAACATTTGATACAAATTCTTCATACTTTATTGGAAGAAAAGAAATCAACTTAAGGATAATTATGCATTTTTTTTGTCTCATTGCTAGTTTACAATACTGCAGATGTTCAATGACAAGAAGTTGAAGATCAATGTCAAAAGATCCATACACATGGCAATCAAACTACGAAAGAAATATTTTTACAAGGTAGATGTTAAAATAATTATTTTCTTTACCAGACAATTATTAAAGATGGTAGTAATGGATTTTGCAAGATTTTTCTTTCTTTTTCTTTTTCTTAAGGGTTTGGTATCCTTGTTTTACTTTTTTTTTTTTCTGGATCTATGAGAAGTACAACACCAATATGTTGGTTCACTTCAGGCTTTTTTGACTTGTGATGCTCGCTTTCTTTAACACCCATGTAGACTGAAAATAGAATTCTTAAAACTTTTAACAGATATATTTATTTTAGACCAATATTATAATTTTCTAGCTGAAATGCACATTGGAATAACTTGCTTTATACTTTTCGTTGTAAATTTGAGGCAATCCAGTTGTGTTCATGTTTTCTGCAAATACATGACAGTACTTAGTAGTTGTTATTGCTACTCAGTTAGACTTTATAAAGGCTAATGGACTAAAACTAATACAGATTTAGGGTTCCCTCACTGGGGGTATTCTCTTTTGTTAATGCTTCTTTGCTTCTGCTCGTACTGAAATTCCATCTTTTGGACAGATAATCAAGAGAAAGATCCATGTTACACAAAGGAACTAGGGTATTACTGTTCCAAGCATACTGTTAGGCTTCAAGCACTGAAAGCCTCTGAGTATCTCTTGCGTGGCCCTGCATTCTGAAATAGGAGTATGGCGCTATAACATTGTTGGTACTTACTTTTTGAGCTGGGAAACGTTGTAGCAGTTGTGCTTTTAGTTCTGGAGGTTCTGGCAGTTAGACCCTCCATGATCTTCATCGCATCTTTCACAAGGTAATTGCACTTTGACTGCTTCACATTTTGTTTGGAAGCCAAAACATAACTAATGCATGACAAACATGAAATATGTGTCAATATTTCAGTACCTCAGCATTAAAACTATAATTACAGTGGTTATTATATGCATTCTGATCAAATGTTTTGTGCATTGCATTGCATGAGCCCATTTAAGTTTTTTGACATTGTTAATCAAGGAATCATATGAAGTTCTGTTGTACAATAATGGGGGTGAATGCCAAGTGTTCATCTTCATGGTAGACTAGGTTATGATAGAATCAATATATTTGATTATATCATAATCTTACCCCTTGACGATTGCACATAGATTATTATATAGCTTTTATGTAGTCTTAGGTTGGACCATTCAATATTCTGACCCCAGTTGATGAGATGCTTATTGGTGAATTCTATTTTTGAAAAATCATGAACTTGAGGATTTAGGTATCAATAAATAAAATTAATTGGTGCATGTGTGATTTAATTGGTGCATACCCTCTGAAGACTTCATGGATTTTTTAATGGTGTACAATGACTTTTTTCACATGCTTCTTTACTCAAGATTGTGTATCTTAAAGACAATTTTTCTTTAATTTCTTAACACTGTACAGTATCCCATATGACATTGTAATAGATTCATCAGCACTGTTGATAATACTTGGTAATGATTTTAATTTACTGAATGCTAGAACCTATCCTAGAAATTGTTCTTTTGTTTGGGATCATTTTAATTGGGATTCAATACTATTACTTTATTATTTCAATATTTCCTTTTAATAGAGTTTCTAGTTTTTAAAGCGAAGGTTTTGGTCTTGTAAATATTATAATAATGTTTTCTTCCCTTTTTGATTATCTGGCTTATGCGAATGCTTGATGGTGTATTTTGTTTTTCTTGCTTTGTCCTGAATCCAGTGAAAATATTGACAAGATATCTCATCACTTTGGTTGTGCCCAGGTCTATTCATTTTGCTGCTTTGTAAACTTGGCACAGGTTATGTGGACTCTTTTCTTTTTTTTCTTTTTCCTTTGTTCAACATATATATTAACATAAATTTTACGATAAAATTATACATAAAATCTAATAATTGCTTTGAGGATTTGGAAATTAGGAACAACTCTGATACACAGAAAGGAAGAGGGCGGAGAGTGGGGAGGGGAAAAATAATTTTAGTTTGCACATAGTTGAGTTTTATGGTTTAAGTACTAAGAAGAAAGGATTTATTTTGGTTTATACTTTATACATATGCTGCAAGGCAAAGTCTTTGTTTTAGCAACTTCTTGTATTGATGCAACTTACAAAGGCAAAGACTATTGCTATTATTCATGTGACTCATGTATTATTTATTTCCTGGTAAAATAAACAATTCCATTTTAAATCGTTGGGCATGCTTGAATCTTCCTAATCATAATTTAGATTTGGCCTCTTTTCAATTATGATGGCCGTTATTTGGCTTGCGGCAGTTATGACGTAATTCACCTTGATTCCCTGTTAAAACACCGATATTTCCCATCCGAGTCATCGACAGAGCAAAGGATTTTCGAAAATCTTCAAAACCGATGGCAAATTCCTTGACGATTTGCTGACTGACGTTATTGTATAGTAGTTCTTGATCAACTCCTAAGACAGCCTTATGGGATAGAATCCTTTGATAGTAAGAATTTGTGAATTTGTAATCAGAGCCCGATTGTGGGTTTAGGTATGCTAGAGGGTATGGTTGTCCTGGCTTTCTCGGTGGACATAACTTTCTCATAGTGTTGACAAAATTAGCATCCATGGTTGGGTCTGGCTTTCCAGTGCCTTGGTAGTTGTACAGCCGATCAACAATGTAGCTACAATTTGCTCTGCCCATTGTGTGTGCTCCTACGTTGATTAAGATACAGAATATGATAACACATTCATGTACAACATATGAGGAAGTGGAATGTAGCTAGGGTTGCCTTACCTAAGAGTGTTGTCATATCAAGTATATCTAATCCCTTTGATTTGAAGTATGTTAAAGCTTTCTCGAATGAGAAGGATGGTGAGGGGAGGTCCACAGATGCCGCGTCTGATTTGAAGCCATCCTTTCGTCCTGTGAAAACTGGATAAGCTGGTGCACCTTGCTGTTGGCATCAAATTATCAACACTGGTTATTGCTGTTTCTTTTGAATTATTGTTAGGGAAAATTGCATTTACTCACCTTAAACTATGTGCTTAATTGCAATGTCTTCTTTAATCTATGAAAAATAGTAATTAATCCCCTAATCTATTAACTTCATAGCAATGTCTCTCCGAATACTAGTAACATTATTATCTTTTCATCTTTCAAGTTTCATGTGAGTTGTACATGTTTTATAAAATCATCAAATAATCTTGAATGACATAACTACCCTTATATCTAGCTAATTTTATAATTTAAAATATCTTATATTTTATATTTATATTTGGGTATATTGATGATAACACTAATTTAAAAAATAAAATAAAATCAAAAACTCAGGCTTTAAACAAGATTTGAAATTAAAGTGTATGATACATTTCAAATTATAAATTTAAATCATTATAAGGATAATTATGTCATTTGACAATTTTATAAAGTAGCTATGCAACTTACAAGGACTTAAAAGATAAAAAGATAATATTATTAGCTGTTGGGGGGACATTGTTATGAAATTAATAGATTAAAAGGTTAATTGTTAGTTTTTGTACATTAAGGGGAATATTGCAATTGAACATATAATTTAGGGTGGATAAATAAAATTATATTTCCCCTTATTGTTATTATCATTGCTAGAAGACTACAAGTTAAGATAGGGTTGTTTGAAGAATATACCAAATGAAGAGCATCCCTGGCGGCAAGGTGGATTATATCAGCACAGGAGACAACTCCAGGGCATCGTTCTTCAAGAACTGTTTTGATCTTGTCTATTAACACAAATACGTTTTCTCCAAGTCCTATGTTTTGTGCAGCTGTTTTCTCTGATTTGGCTCCATCCAGCAAAATTGATGCATCACAGCCCTAAAGCCCCATCAGATACATTATATTAGATAACATGAGATATGCCCTTGTGGTATGAATTTAAACAAGTTCATAATTGAAATCAACATAATGATTCACGTGAAGGAGAGGTACTTACAGAGACAAAACAGTCAGTATAGGCCAAGCGAGCGAGCTGAGGAATGAGGGTTTTGTCTTGTTGACAATAAATGGAGACTTGGTGTCTCACATAAACCTCTGCCTCATGGCATGTTTTGTTGTAATAATGCCAATGCAACTTTGTGGGTTGAAGTCCCGTTGCGGCTTCTACTTCCACACACACCATGCTCATCATTATCAATATCACTCCTACTCCCACCATTAATAATGCTACCTCATCCCTCATCTTCCCCATTTTCCCTCTTCTAATCAAATAAGATCAAACCAATTCTTGTCTCTTCACCTACCCTTTTGAGTCGCTTATATACACCACTTCTCCTCAACATGCCTTGCTGGCATAACCGACACCAAAGCAATACAAATTCCCTAATAAACAAATCTCACTTCTACCATGATATACTATATATTATAGGTCAAAATCACATTTTTGGTCCCCACAACATAGGGTGAATTTCATTTTGGTCCTTAAAGTTTCACATTTGTTCCACCACTAGCCTCTATCATGATTTTGTCTGGTTTATATTGGTATCTCTTACTTGGACAATTGACTTGAATAATTTATCTCTCATAATAGTTCTAATAAATGAGTTAATAGAGAGAAAAATATATATTGTCATTACAATCTCAATCTTTGTCAAAGATTGAGATTATAATGACAATATATATTCTTTGTTAAGTATTTGTGAGGAAACTTGTGTCTGCTATTGCAATAAGATAAAAGTATGTTTATTTCTATCTCCACCAATTCACTTATTAGGCCATGTATTGAAGAGAAATTATTCATATCAGTTGTTCAGTTTAGAGATAATGACAAAAATAAAATAAGCACGATAGAGACGAATGCTAGAATAAATTTGAAACTTTAAGAACTAAAACAAAACGAAAAATATTTTATGGACTGAAACATAGTTCACCCTATACTTTAGGGACTAATATAAAATTTTGACCTATATTATATTGTATATGTAATTTATGGGTATTGGAGTTTTATAAGCACTAACCCTACACTTACGGCACCATGGGAGTAAGGTATGCAGCTGTTCACGTGCACCAATTCCATTTACGGGGTCTTTCTAATGAAGCCATGCATTAACGTGAGTGCTAAGCAATATGGCCGGCGTTGCTGGAGTACTTTTGGTCAATTATTCAAATACATATTACTATTACTCTAACTACGAGAACCTTCTTCGGCTTCTTTTTGGTGATCCAATAAATGCATACTAATCGAAAAATATTACTTCTATATAGTACTCTATATATTTAATATTACCACAAACTAATCTCTCTGTCCTTCTCTGAATTAATGATCACTGTATCCAATGCATCATCCATGCATCTGCCATCTTGGTATCTCTCATCTCCTGCATGCTCCTTGATAGTCTCATCATATATACCACACACCATATAATAGTATAGATTAATAGATATATACATATATAACAACTGCTTATAATATATATTAGTGATATCATCAGTAGTGTTCACTATTTGCATAGTCATTAATGCCCTCGGAAATTAAACAAATTAAGTCGAGGAATATTTATGTAACAAGAATATTTCACCAGTAAATGGAAAGAAAGGATTAATAACATCTTCAAACATACTTCACCGATGTTTGCCAGACGCAGCTTCATATTCAAGTTTTTCTTCTTTTTTATTTTTCCTTACGCGGTTATTCATTATGGAAGTTAATTAATGATTCCGGTTGGATCGCTAGATCGTATTACATTAATAAATGAGCTAGTTGTATAGCTAATTTGTTGGAATGAAAAGAGAAAAAAGCATACTAAAATGTTTACTTTCGTCGTAGCAAACTTAGCTTTAATTAAATGCTAAATTCAGTGGCAAGTTTAGCAATTAGTTGTTAATGGTCAAAACTCAAAAGCTACTTTTGAGTTTTGACCGACGAAAGCTTGATTAAGATCCAATATATACACGTATTGTGGAGCTGTTAGGTAAAGTTAAGATCACTTTTTTTTTTCCTATTTTCTTGGCCTACACATTTTCGCTATTAGCGCCCGATATTCTAATTTGATCAAAAACTAAAAGGGATTTGAAGTGTGGTGTTATGAGGATTAACAAATAACAATATACAAAATATAGCAATTATAATGATAGTTGCAATAAAACTATAGGTAGGATTGTAGAACGTAACAGAGGTATTGACATTGTTGGGGGAGAACTAAAAAGGGTGCTTAATTGATGGTGAAGTATGTTTGTAATAAGCAATTTAAGGTTGGGTATATATGACATTATGTGAAGTAATGCGTTGGCTACCATCTTGATTCTACACATGTTGAGCTCTGCCCTATTGGAACCTACTCCATTTTCAAAGGTCAAAATTTAAAGCACACACGCTTATAATTTGGTTTTTAAAAAATTAAGGGCATGTTTGGGAAGAGCTTAATCTTAATCCCATCTCATTCAATCATCATCTCATCTTAGGATTGGATGAACAGTACTGGTTATGTGTTTTTTGGAACCTCCATCTCATCTTATCTCATCCACATCATCATCTCATTTACAACATCATCTCATTTTCTCTTATAATTACTAATCTATCCCTACTTATATACCTATAATTACCTATACTTTAATACAAATAAAAAAAAATAGACAAAATAGTAATTTTACATACCCTCATTTATTACACTTATAATTTTCTCTCTCTATCTGTCACTTCTCATTATTTTTTTTTCTCTTTTCCACTCACACACTTTTTCTCTTTCTCTCTCTCACAAACACATACACCTCTCTCTTTCTCTTTCACACACCCCACACACACTTTTATATATATATATATATAGAATTTATATTAATTTAATTAAACAAAAAATTTACAATATTTTTTATTGAGGAATGATAGAAAATTAATGAAATGGGCATAAAATAAGACAATCTCAGATATTGTATTTTCTTCAGTTTTCGGTTATTCTGAGTTTGGATATGTTCTATATATGTGGACAATGGTTCTATCTATATTTTTTTGTCAAATTAAAGGACTCCTAAATCTAATAACGGTAATGTATTGAATGGAAAAAATACAAAATGACCCACGTGTATGTACAGGATGGAAAAATATAGGGTTAAAGGGTCAATTTAGTCCTAAATGTATGCCTTAATATTCATTTTGGTCCATTATATTTCAAAATATTCAAATTGCTCCTAAATATTTGCAAAATGTTTCATTTTGGTCCCAACTATTGAATATGGCTTGTTTAGAGCTACGTATTGTTCCCAAAGAATACTTTCTCTATTTGGTTGGGACCAAAACGAAACATTTTACCAGTATTTAGGACCAAAATGAATCATTTTGCCAACATTTAGGACCAATATGAACATTTTGAAACATAATGGACCAAATGAATATTAGGGCATACATTTTGGATCAAAATGAACCATTGACCAAACATTTTTGTGTTGTTTTGTTATTTGCATTATGGTCCTCAAACTATTCTTTGTTAATTTTTTTTTGTTGGATTTCACAAATAGATCCGATTATTGATGACTGGGATTTCGTGTAAGCCCCAAGTTATCATTTACACATGTTAGGGATTGATTAATAGGACCGGTACAAATTTATGGACCAAATTGTATTCTTAAAAATAATTCCAATATTATTTTCTTTTTGGCCCATCATCTCATCCACTTGGATTGACCTTTAACCCTTCATCCAAAATTTTCTCATCCTCACGCTTTCCAATACAATATCACACTTTCCAATATCACCTCATCTCAATATTATTCCAATCAAAACACTGTTGGGAATTCTAGGGCGCCTAAGGCAGCGGAAACGTGTAAAAACTGTAAAATAAAAAAACTTAAACGCCCAGGTCCAAGAATTCCCGAACGGATCCGCTAGTTGAATTTAAAACTTTTTGGTTAAGTGGTATACCTCAGTGTTCCAATCGCTTTAGTTGAACGGGGCGTTCCCAAGAAGTCCACTTGACGCGTCCTTCCTCCGCCGGTAATCCACACGAACAGTTTGGAGATGCNATCTCATCCAATTAAAAAATAATCTCATCCCATCCATTTGGTTGAACTTGGATTAAAATCATATTGCTCCCAAACAGACCCTAAAAGATATACTTTAGTCTTATACTCTTTAGTTTACAAAAAAACAAACTAATAAGTGTATCATTTGGTTCGTTTAATTAGGAACTATATTATATATTTTAGTATTTCAAAGATCAAATTGTCAACTAATGATCTTTCAATGATCAAATTGTTAGTTTAATCAAATTTTATTATAAAGTAATGTTTTAAAAATTGGATCGGTGAGAGAACTGAAAAAACCTTTAGATCACAGATTAATTGGTTCAATCAGTTGGACATGTCGTCGGACCAAATGACATCATAATTAAAAATATAAATAAAAAATATAATTATTTTAAATGAAAGTAACCTATAATTAATAAAATGTAACTATACTTGTAAATCCATAATTTTATTTTTCTACACAAACAAAATATACAAAAATCAAAACATGAATAATTAAAATTAGGTTAATAAAAATAAAAAGAATGAGTTTTTTTTCTTTGTTTTAATAGATTTATAATATTTTATATTGAGTTTCATATTATTTTATTTCATTTAGCCCATAAAATTAACGAAAAAAGCCAATTTTTTTGTCAAATAATACTATGAAACAGTTTCGGATCACGATTTAATTTGGTGTGAAGGAGTTCTGGGGGACTGGATCCTCTATATTTCCTTCTCCATGCATTTTTTGTGAAGTTAGAAAGAAAAAGAGAGAGGAAGAGAGAGAAAATGTGAATTCTATAAAATAATAATGTATAAAAATCACACTTTCTTTTTCTTTCTCTTATTTTCTCTTCATATCTCTCCTAACAAGAAATATAAAGAAGGAAAATGTAGAAGATCCATTTCCAAGTTCTGACCAGCTTAAAATGGTCCAACATATTAAACAATCTAATGGTCGAAATTGAGTTATCCTCACTCTTGAATCTTCATTAATAGTCCGGTCCAATTTTTTTTTTTTTGTCAACGGGTCCGATTTTCATAACACAGTTATAAAACCATTTGGATTAGCCAACCCTTGCCTTTGATGTCATGTTTCGAGTTTGAATTAAAGCCCAAACTCAATCAAGCCTAGCTTATAAGGTATAAACTGCTCTCCGTCATAATTGTTGCCCAAACTTCTATTGTGGGTCTTAGTTTTAGTTTAAAGCCCAAAAATGTAGGCTGGGCTTCCCCAAAGATTCATATGTCACCGCATCCCAATTCCCATGTCTTGTGTTTAACATAATTTGTAGTAACATGTCTTCCTAAATCTTTCACGGAAAAACATGTCTTCCTAAATCTCTGTGACACCATTGCCAGGATGACATCTAAATTTTGGTGGTCCCAGGGGAATAAGGAAAGAGGTATTCATTGGGTTAGTTGAGTTGGCAAAAGCTTCAAAAAAGGAAAACTGAGGGAGGGTTGGGATTAAAAACCTACATGCCATGAATATTGCTTTATTAGGCAAGCAAGTTTGGAGACTGCATCAAGAACCAGATGCTCTGTGGGCTAGATTGTTAAAAAGCTTGTACTACCCGATCTGCAGTGTTTGGGAAGCAAAGACTGGCAGAAACGCCTCTTGGGCTTGGAGAAGCATTAGTAAGGCCTCAGAATCTGTGAATAGACAAAAAACTTGGGCTATTAAAGATGGTAATCAGATCAGAGTTTATAAGGATAAGTGGCTACTTAATGGGGAAAGAGTGTGGAGTGAAAATGTCAATAATGATGACTTGTTAGTTAAAGACTTAATTTCTCCTATTGGTAACAGGTGGGATAATGCTGCTCTTATGCAGCATCTCCCTGCTCATGCTGCTAAAGTTGCAATAGCTACCCCAATTTACCCAAATCTCAACTCTGATACCCCTATCGGGCCGTTCAATCAAAATGGCTCTTCCTCAGTTAAATCTGGGTATAAACAGGTGATGTGTGATTAACAGCTGAGTAATGAACCTTCAACATCCAACCCAAACAACTTGGCTAGATTCTGGAAGGAAGTTTGGGAAGCTAATGTGCAGCCTAAGATAAAATTCTTCATCTGGAAGGTGCTAAAAGGAGCTATTGCTACAAGACAGAACCTCTGGAAGAAAAAAAAATTCTTTGGTAGCGTATGCCCTATTTGCAATAAAGAGACTGGATTTGTTGAACATATTTTTTTGAATTGTGATTGGATTCGGGCTGTCTGGTTTGGAAGTCAATTCCAATGGAATTCAGTAAGTGTGCCTATTGGAGCGTTCAGCTGTTGGATTGAGGGAAAGTTGTCTATTTTAAGGAAAGTTGATGATTTGAGAAGCAAGAGGGCTCTTGTTTTTAATACTCTCTGGGCTATATGGAAGACTAGAAATAAATTTGTCTTTGAGCAGAAAATTCCCAATCCTGAAGAAACATTAAGGATGGCTATGGAGTTTAGTGAACATTTTATCAAGGCTAATTTTGAGGATAGCAATAGTAGAGACCCTGCTATTCCCCCAAATCAGGGAGAATTGCTACATTAATTAAATTTGTAGTGTTCTAAGAGACTTGTACGGAAATTCAAGTCAACGAGAAGATTTGTAAAGATTATAATCTTATTTGTTAAGATTTGAGATATCTTGGGTAATCTTTTAAGGTGACTTGTATTTCAATTAGTTATCATATATTTTGGGATAGAATCCTTAGTGGCTAAGGAATTAAGTACTTGGGCCTATTAGGCCTAGATTAAGTAATCGTTGGAGATCTAGCGTTTGAGATGCCTATAAATAGACTAGTAGTTAGTTGAGGATTGATAAGTAGCACATCACAGAATATGTCAGGAGAGACTCTTAGGAATACTTGAGAGGTGATTCATTCATTAGGTTATTGTATTCTCATATTGTTTATAGTGAAGTTCATTGTTCTTGGGTGGATGTAGGTCACACTGACCGAACCACGGTAAATTGCTTGTGTTCATCTATTCTTCTCTATGTTTCGCATTCTCATATATTTGTTTTGATCTATGAATGTTGTTGGAAGATACTCCGAATCCTAACAAGTGGTATCAGAGTCAGGTTTGAAGGTATTTTCAAAAGGGGGTTGTTTTGTAATTTGAGCTAAGTTTCTTTTTTATACAAATAAAATTAGAAGGGGGCTTATTTTGCAATTTGAGCAAAACACAAAAGGAGCTATTTGGAATTTGGGCAAAAACACAAAGGGGTTGTTTTGGAGTTTCAACCAACTTCAAAAGGGATTTTTTCTTTTCGAAGCAATTCACGGAATCAAGAAGAAACACGCACAGGAACGAACACGAACACGAACACGGCACGGTACTTCGACGGAGAAGGTTGTGCGTCGTCAGCGTTCATCTACGGTGGGCGGAGGACGGCGATTCTCGACGGTGAGTGCACAGATCTGGTCGGTGGTTTTACGGTGGCCGGAGTTGCTGCGTTTTCTGGGTTCGACGGGGAGACGAGTTTTGCTTCAAAATTAGGTGGTCCTCGGCATCGACGGACGGTGGTGATTTTCTGGCAGAGGACGTCGTCAGTTTCTGTGGTGGTTCGCGGTGGTTTCCGAGGGAGTGTGCGTCGTCTTGCTCGGCAACGTTTCTTGGTCGACGGTGGTGCGTTCTTGAAGGACATTTCCATCGACGGTGGTGATTTCTGTGCCGTTCTTGTGGACAGATTGGTTTCTTGTGGAATCAGAGGTGTTTCACAGTGGTTGCGTGATGGACGAAGCCGTGTGGTGTTTGTTTGTGTCGTTATTTGCAAAAACGGTGGTGTTTCGCGGAAGGGATTCGACGGTTGATAAACGGTGATTTGTGTAGTGTTCTTGGATTATTCATAGATCAAGTTTAGTTCGACGACGACAAAATATGAGGTTGAGAAGTTTGATGGAGGAAACTTTAGTCTTTGAAGATATGAGTGTAGTCGACATTGGTTCTTCAGGACTTATAGCAGGCAATAAAAGAAAAGTACACTGATTCGATGAAGGAAGAACAAAGGTTGGCACTTGGGAAGAAGGCGTTGTGTGCAATATTCATGAGTGTTACAGACAGTGTTCTACGGGAGATTGCCGACGAGGAAATGGAGGCACAGGCGTGGAGAAAACTGGAGAATTGGCGAAATCGTTGACCAACCGCCTATATCTGAAGAAGAGGTTGTATAATTTAAGAATGAGTGAAGGTACACCAATCAAATTTCGCATGGACGAATTTAATTCGATAATTATGGATTTGAAGAATATAGAGGTGAAGATTGACGACGAGGATCAGGCTCTTATTGTGTTATGTTCACTACTGCCATTTTATGAGACCTTTGTGGATTCGATGTTGTATGGGAGAGATAAAATTTCACTAGATGACGTTAGTAGTGCGATAAAGTCAAAGGAGTTGAAGAGGAACCTTCTAGAGTTCTAGGTGATCGAACAGAGGGAGTGAGATTGGTGTCGAGGGGAAGAGTGCAGGGGAAGGACTCACGTTAGTCCAATGAGCGAAGGTCAAAATCAAGGGCGAAGAAGGCAAGTTGTTTCAAGTTTGGCGAGCGAGGTCACTTTAAGAAGGATTGTCCTAGGTTGAAGGGAAATAAGGAGGATTCGTCGGATGATGAGAATTCGGCGAATGTTGTTGTTAATACTTGTAGTACTTCTGGTGATGTCGAATGTGTAGGAGAGGTGTGGTCTGTGGCTGGCCATCATGGATCAGACTCTTGGGTTCTTGATACAGGTGCGACTTTTCATATGTGTGCTGGTCGGACACCCGTCGTAAGGTGTCAAGCGAGCCAAATTTAATTATACTCGAGCCTCGCAAGTATAACTATATTTATTAAAATATAGTATAGATGCTAACCCAAGGTCGAATCTCTCGCGGAACTCGATGTGATGAGACTAAGAGAATTGTTATGAAGGGGTTATGAATTTGAGAATTTAAGGTTGTCATGATTTAATATATAATATGAGTCAAAACAATACTTGAGAGAAAACCCTAGAGATAGACTATCATAGTTCGATCATCATAGAGAATAGACAATTAATATGCATTTACTTAACCAAGTTAAACGATGTATTTAAACTTTAAGCTCAATCAATCAAACAATGGTGGGAGAACATAAGATTAGGATAGATCACTCAACCAAACTAGGTTATGAGCAATTTGTCAAGGCTCTTCAAGGCAATATATATTATTGCAGTATTGGAACAATGATCAAATATATATATCAATAATAATCCTAATTATATTTATAAGATAGATAGAACACTCTTTAGCAAACCCTAAAAAACAACTTTATCAATCGAGAAAGAGACAAACTCCAGGAATGTCAAGGTTTCATTCCCTAATAAAGTATTGATCTATAAATATAATATATAAACAACTTCAACAATTACATTTGAAGGAGTTGATCATACCTTATAAATGCAACATCAACATCTGGACTCTACAACGAATTATAGTGAACTCAAGTCATATTCTTGAGGCGTTCCTCAAGTATCTACCTATTTAGTTACTCATGCTCTAGGTAGAGAACTATTCTAAACTACTAAATATGTTTCTTCTGTGAATTGGCCGATTTCAGTGCTTTGAGCGTAGAATGACGCTCTCTATTTATAGTTCTGAGTAGTGTGCTTGGTCTGCAAGTCAAGGAAAAGATTTGCGCTTGGGCCGTTGCTTGCACTGGCGGCCCAACACGAAAGAGCACCAAAATATCTGCGATATTTCGATTATATCTTCGTATCTTGAATCTTAGTCGTCCAAATTATATGTTTAAGCTCTAAAATATCCTGCGCCGCGAGATTTCCCACTTGGGCCATTGGCTCAAGTGACAGCGCAATGTAATATTGCGCTGAAGATATTTGCTGACGTCATAATCCACTCAGATACTTGCGCCGCTGGATTTACCTCCCTTGCGCTGGCGGCTCATCCAACGGCACAAGAACATCTTGTGCTTATCGTGATCTTCTTGTCGATTCTAGATATTTCCCTCTTGGTTTGGCCCTGTTTGGATATCTGAAACACTAAATAAACCATTAAGTAGCACCTATTTATAAAGTACAATAAATAAACGCTAATTAACCTATTTTATCCACTTTATTTCACCACACCTTGGTGCAACCCTTAGCATATTAATTGGTCTAATTATAATATATTATTATTATTATAAACAAATTAAAAGAAGACCAAATAACTTGTTCACTTTTGAGCTGATCAAATCCCCTACACTTAAGACTTTGCACTCCTGAGCAAATGTACGAAGTAGAAGAAAAGAGAATATGTCAAAGAATCAAGAAACTTTCCCAAGTTCATGATTCAAGACCAGTACATAATCATAATCTAGAGCTAAATAATTCACTAAGCAAGTAACTCTGTAAAGTAGTGCAATCTAACTTTTATAAGACCAATTCTATAAGTGTATCACTCTTCTCACTTAATTGGGTATTATTTCTCTCAAGTCATACCTTAGACTAACTTTCTACCATAAGCTTGTAAAAATTCTCAAAGTCTCCACTTTAAGCGAAATAATGATTCTTAATGAAGAGGACTTTAATATGGTTGTAATGTATGGAAAAGACTAATATTATTTAAGAAGAAATATAGGGAGAAAAGAAAGAAAATGGTGTTTACTTCAAAATTTGTTTTCAAGTTTTTCTTAACAATTCAATTCCACTTATCCACCAAAACAAAGTAGCTAGTTCACTGTAAGGCTCATTTGAGTCATACGGCACAGGACTCTATTCTTTTGACTGACCAGTCTTTTCTCTTGATAAGCTCTTTATGATAATACTTTGATACTTTTGAGCTTTCTCAAAGATACCTTTGATATTTTTGCTCGACTAATATATTTTTTTTCTTTTTGTCGAAATCTCTTCTCTTTTTTTTTTTTTTAATATTGCTAACTTGATTCACCTTTGAGAGTTGAATTGAAAGTCCATCTTTATGAGAAGATTTAGAAGTACACCTTAGTGTATAGACTCAAATGGGCTAACAAAGGATATTTATATAGTAACTGGCTAGTGTTGGGATAAAAGGGATTGAAAAAACAAGCGTCTCTATTATATTAATAATCAATAAATCTAATAAACTTTAACTAAGAATTAATCGGGGCTATTGCAGTTATTGCTAGAGATAGTCATGGAGATGTTCTTACTGGTTCTGCTAAGAAAGTCCATTGCAAGCTGTGAAAGAAGCTTTCAACCTCATTGAGGCTTTAGGCATACAGAAAGCGATTGTTGAATCTGACAGTGAGATTGTGGTTAGAAGTTGCCTTGGTAATTCTTCTCAGCATTGTGGATGAAATTAAGCATTTCCTACGGAATGATAGCCAAATTAAGATAAGAAGAAGTGCAAAGAGGTGTGTTGATTTAGTGGCAAAACTCGCTCTGAAAGGGGACTTACCAGTGTTTTGAAAATGGAATCCGTCGGCAAGAGTGCGAGCGGTGTTACTTGAAGACAAGCTTGTCTCCGATTTGGTGAGACTCTTCATTGCCTTCCAGCCATTATTGGCTGGGCTTGTATTTTCCTCTTTCATGATTGTAGTCATGACTTGACAATAAAAAAAAACATAGTAATTTGTAGTAGCTTTCTTATTTTATTTTATTTTTTGCCCATGTAAAGTTCTGTCTTACTACTGTGAATTCAATTTGTGTTACATACATATTTTTTAATCCAAAATTTGTTTTATATATTTAATTATAGTTGTAGAGTCTCTTAATATATATATACATTCACAAAGTCTCACAATATTGTTTAATCAATAAAAAAAATAGTTTCTTATGGTTGGAGAGTATATATATATTTTAAGAAACTTTCCAACTATAACTAAATATATAATACAAATTTTGATTAAAAAAATAATTTTTTCAACTAAATTCAGGTTCACAATCAATATTCTTAAACTTTTAAACCATACTTAAGAAAGCATAAAACATAAAATAAAAAAGAAAACTAAAATTAGGCCTTTCAACTAATTTACTATTGGTTTTTGACTGATTTATGGAGTAGTTGATTCTAGGAATGAATTGGACTAGACCATTGAACCGATTCACGATTCAATCGATTTAGTTTGATTTTAAAAATCCATTCACATTACATAGATAGAATTTTTTTTTTTTGAAGTTGCCTTGGTAATTCTTACAAGCATTGTGGATGAAATTAGCATTTCCTGCAGAATCATAGCCAAATTAAGATAAAGTGGATAAGAAGAACTGCTCTGAAAGGGGACTTACCAGTGTTTTGGACATGGAATCCGCCGGCGAGAGTGCGAGCAGTGTTACTTTTTTTTTTTTTTTTTTTTTNTTTTTTTTGAACGAGCAAGAGCAATGTTACTTGAAGACAAGCTTGTCTCCGATTTGGTGGTTCATGGAGTCTGCGGGCGATTTATTATTGGGCTGGGCTTGTATTTTCCTCTTTCATGATGGTAGTCATGACTTGACAATAAAAAAAAAACATAATTTGTAGTAGCTTTTTTATTTTATTTTATTTTTTGCCCATGTAAAAATTTTTTTTGGCCTGAAAAAAATAATTTATTCAAAAACAAGGCAAAACCAAGCATAGTACAAATAAAAACACAGTAAAATAATTCAATCTCTCCCTAGCATCAACAAGAACATCAATTGACGAAAGTGGGGGGTTCGCAACCCGTCCAAGAGGACCCATCTTCGTGTCAGACAAATTGGCAAAACAATCAGCTGCCAAGTTAACGGATCTAGAGATCCAACTAAAGCTACAACCATATAAAGAACTGGAAACACAAAAAAAAAACCTCCGACTAGATCCAGAACGTCGCCACCACAAAACACACCGCAGAAAACAAACGAACACGAGTAGAGAGCACACAAATTTGGGAAGAAAACTCGCCGAAAATCACCTAAACTTGAAAACCACCGCCGTAGAAAACACACAGAAAAGAGCGTCACCGGAGAAGGCCAAAGCTAGGAGGCACCGCCGATAATCCTAATATGAAATAAGGTGAAATCTCTCATGAAAGAGAGAGGTGATCCCTCATGAAGAGAGATTTGAGAGAAAAGACTCTCATGAGAGAAATAATTTTTTGGGCGGCTAAACTCTCCACCTTTTGAAAGACCCATGTAAAAATTTTGTCTTACTAATGTGAATTCAATTTGTGTTACATATATAGTTTTTTATCCAAAATGTGTGTTATATATTTAATTATATTCACAAAGTCTCACAATATTGTTTAATCAATATAAAAAAAATATTGTTTCTTATAGTTGGTGTGTGTATATAAATATAAAATATGTATGTAAAATAAATAAGGGACTAAATTGTTAACTTAGTAAAGAAAGAGAGACCAAATAGTAAATTTTCTCTTATTTTTAATTCATAGACTATAGTTTTAAACATGGACGACCAGAAAGGGGTGGAGCCATATAATATAAGATATATATTAAGAGAATTCCCAGATATAATTAAATATATAACACAAATTTTGATTAAAAACAATATTTTTTCAACTAAATTCAGATTCACAATCAATATTTTTTAACTTTTAAACCATAATTAAAAAAATCATAAAACATAGAACAAAACAAAAAATTAAAAAACTAAAATTAGGCCATTTCAAATAATTTACCAATGGTTTTTATTGATTCATGGAGTATTTAATTTTAGGAATGAATTGGACTAGACCACTAGTTGATTCACGATTCAATTGGTCTAATTTAATTTTAAAAACTCGTTCGCATTACATAGATAAATTTTTTTTTTAAAAAAATCATATTGAATCAATGAATTAATCTTTAAATAATTAAAATATACAATTTGATATTTAAAATGTTACAATCATTAATGATTTAATTGTTAAATCAAATTTAAAGATAAAAAATATAAATTTAGTATAAATTTAAAATGAAAATTATATAATTTTAAATATAAAAAATTATATTTATTAAAAAAAATTATAAAATTAATTTAAATTTAAAGATTAAATTATTGACAATGATAATATTTCAATGATCAAGTTGTATATTCAAAAACTAATTTTTCTTACAAATTCAAAAATAAAATAATAAAAAGTCTCATATATTAAAAACTAATTGAAAGGGGATAGAATGACGAGTACTAGCCGTGTGGCCTGTAGGCGGTTTGGTTACGTTAGCTTGACTTGGAGTCTTTGCTATGTGTTGACTTTTTATCATTTTATGAGCAAAGAGCCAAAGAGAGAGAAAAAAAAGAGTATATATGTGGTGTGGGTGGGAACTATATGACATGAGTGACACACACATCTTTTGAATTCAATTCTTTAATTGGACTTATATTATCCTATGACTATATCACTCACTCTATCACCATAACATTCACCACAAGTGGGTTCGGTTCAGTTGAAAGTTTACACATTGCTACAGTTACTCCACAACTAAAACTCTCTTTGTTGAATGAGTGCTTGACTTTGACAACTCAATTTTCTTGGTCTTTCCTTTTGAAACCTTTTATTTCTCTTAATATTCTAATCTCTATCCTTTTTTTTTTCAAATTTGGGCCACTAGGAAAACAGAGGACCATATTTCGTAAGTGTTTCAGTTGGGGTGGCATTTGGCTTCTTGCTTTCTGTATGAACTAGAAATAAGATAGAATTGAATAGTCCTCGATATTTTCTGTTATGGTTCAGTTGTGAAGAAGCCATGTTAATTATATGGCAATTCTTAAGGGATGCATACCTATACAATATATGAATGATATTACGTGTTATTTGGGGTTAGAAGAAAGATAATTAAAGCTAGCTTCTCTTGGAGGTCTTGTCTATTAATTTCTTCTATTTTTCATCTCTCTGACAATTGCCAGGTAAGTTCGTGGCAAAATCAAAATATTAATACTTCTTCTACTTGCTTGATTCCTAAAACAAACACTACTATTTTCAGCTCCTCATACTTGTATTCTTCAATCAGCTTCACAAAGTTATGTTGTTCGGCGGATTCAAGATGGCCAAACCCAATCTCCACCTGTCTGCTTTAGTGATTATACTCATAATTTTACCAGAAATTGTTGCAGCACTTGTCACCTCACCAGTTCATTCTGCACCTGCACCTGCACCTGCATCAGGTAAAACATTACAACAAAGTCACCATGGCATGATTTTTTTTTCCTTTCAAACGACAAAAACTTCTATATCAAATATCATAGAAAGGGTGTAGCTTTTAGTTGTCCAGAAAACAACCAACAGTAATAATTGGTTTAATTGAAATAGCCAAATGGGGAATTATTAATATGTGATCTGGTATTTAATCTTTGGTTAACAAGAAGAAAAAAGAATATGAGAGATAGCAGGTCGGATACAGTCATACAGTGATACAGATAGTAAAACTAATGAGTACAACTTTGCATTTTATCTTCAAAATTAATTAAGAATCAGAACAATGAATACACTAATCAATGCTTCACTTTATCTTTTTTATTAGGTAGAGTGAGAAGCCTGGCTGAGGCAGATAATACTATAAGAGTGGATCCTTTAAAGAATTTCAAGTAATACAGAGTTGGATTTAACATCACCAACAAGCATTATTGGAGTGTAAGTCTTTCTGCCTCTGTGTCTTAGTCTCTTTATTTTTTTTTTAAACAAAGTGTCTCAGTCTAATATTAGTATTCATTGTAAATCACACAATGAACATGCTGTCCCTTTCATATGTTTTTAAAAGTCAGTGATATTCACTGGAGTATATGGATTTGCAACTGGAGTGCTCTTGCTTTTCTGTGGATTGATATATGCAATTTTTCTGGCAGTAATCAAATTCTGGGGCAAAAAAGATCATACAAGAAGAAATGAGAAGAACAGATATGCTTGTAATTATAAGAGTTGTGATTTTAGGCTCATTCTCCTTGCTATATTCCTAATAATATTTGCAATGTAAGTCCTGTTATTGCTCCATATTCAGAGATAAGAGAATCATCTCAAGTTTTTTTCTTCCTATTGGTGAAATCAATGGATTTTTCTCTTTAAACTTTAATAGTGCTGCAACTGGGGTTGTTCTTGCTGGGAGTGTGAGATTCCATTATGAAGCAAGAGCTTCTGTTAATATTATAATAAGAACGGCAAATGAGGCTTCAGAAACCCTTTACAACACAACAGGAGCCTTAAAAGACATACATTCTATGGGTAATGTGGCTTCTTATATTCTTGGTTCTGTTTCTGACAAACTTGATGATGAATCTGCAATCATTGAAATGCAAGCTAGCAAGAATAGGCGACTTATCCACAATGGTTTGAGAGTAGTGTAAGGCATCCCCCTTCTCTATCTTCCAGTTAAAACCTCATTTAGTTCTTTATGTATGGGTCAGATTTCACTTTGGTCCTATGTCTTTTTTAGTCAAAGTGGTCCTCTATATTTTCATGATTTTTTATTTTTGGTCCCAAACTACTGAATGTAGTTATATCTTTCTTGTTTCAAGTTTGAATGCTACTTTTAACAAGTATTTTCTTTATCCAGTTCGAGCTATCAACAAACGAGGTCAAATTGGCCCTCTAAAAGTGGGTCGCTCGTTTCAATGTTGAACAGGTGAGGTTGGTTATATCTCTCTCGTTTCAAATCTTAATATGACAAGTTTGGAGTAGGATTACTCTTGACGAGTTCTTTCTCGCCTAAATGGGACTGTCGACAAGCATGGTCAAGTCATGCCCAAAAGTGAAGAATTATAGTGACATAGAGGATCACTTTGAAACCCAAAAAAAAAAAATACAACCAACATGAAATCTGACCCATACATAAAGGACGAAAATGAGGTTTTAACCCTTTCTTCCATTAATTACATTACATGGCAATGAGGGAATGCTTACAAATTTGAACTGTACTGCAGGTTTTGTTTTAACCAACGTGACTCTAAGCTTGAACATGGTTGCTGCGGCTGCTCTCTCAGGTGTAATATCTATATAACAGCTGTTTACCATAGGACCCGTTTGGTCCTTGATAATATTTTCATAAAATGTGGGAGTTTTCTATTGCAGTTTTTGGAGTTCTTAGATTACGACGAGCACTTTACCTGTAAGTAAGAATGAAGTAACATATTTGATACATAAGACTGCAAAACCATAAGGAGACGAAAGTTTTCACACTCGAGTTTCCCGTGTTTTTCCACAGGCTTATTGCACTGTGCTGGTTGATGACAGTGATATGCTGGATACTCTTTGGAGTGTATTTCTTCTTAGACAAGTAAAATATCTCTCTCTCTCTCTATATATATAGTCCTGTGTTTTACTGAGTATTATATTGTGTAGTGTGTTCATCTATGTATGATGGGTGCAGATTTTCAAATGATGCATGCACAGCTCTCCACAGTTTTGAAGAAAATCCATATAACAACAGCCTAAGTTCCATCCTGCCATGTGATCAATTGTTGTCTGCCAAATCAGTGCTATCTTATGTCAGTGCAGGCATCTACAACCTTGTCAATCAGGTAGCTTACTACTTGTGTTATGTAGGAGTATGACTTATATATGAATCAAATACAATACTAGTTTTAACTGTACTATATATATATAACATATATATAAATAGTTTATGAAAATGTGGATGTATACATATGGATGTAGGTGAATGCAAATTTATCAGCCATGCAGGGAACAGCATATCCAAACACACTTCATATTTGCAATCCTTTCTCAGCGCCGCCTGAGTATATAGCACTAACTATGATAAAATTGAATCTTTCGTAATTCAAAGAGAGATAGAAATGAAACAAACAATATTACATCGAAATACAAACCTATCAAAGCCTTGAACCATTTTTTGAAACACGTAAAGCAACAAGAATAAAGAGTATGTAGGAATGTGTAAGATATGATAGATTGGGTGAATTGAATTGAAGGTATTGAAGATATACACGTGCTCTGATGGGATGTGCAAGGATGGATCAGGATTCATATCTGGGAGTGTGTATAACAGAGTAGAGGCATACACAAGCTCAATTCAGGATCTACTCAATGTGTATCCTAGTATGCAGAAATTGGTGGAGCATTCTCCGACATCATCGTCCGACACTGCAAACCTTTGAAGAAATATGCGAGGATGTCATGGGCAGCAATGCTGTTTCTTGCACTTCTCATGCTCTCCTCGTTTCTCTTATGGACCAATACCATCAACCTTCTCATTAATTATCATTCTGTCGCACATATATACAACATAAGCCTTAGGATTAGAGTTAGCTAAACAGATAACAGATTCACCCTCACTCAATTAAGTTACTAGGTTAGCTAGTAATTAAGTATTGGCACCCAAAATGTGTACATAAAACACAACACTTCACACAAATTCACAATCACACCATAGTTAATAAATTCTTGTCTTTTCTTTTTCTTGTGCAGTTTGGTGCTGAATGCAACAACATTCTACACCAAATTGTTTTCATTTCAGTCATCTACACACGGGGAACCAACCCCAATGGCCAATACCTTCCGGATGTAACAAAATTTTTAATACAATAATAATATCAGCAACCAGCATTTGCATTACAATATTTCAGAGGGTTTTGTGTTGCAAATTGTATTATAACTGATAAAGTTCCAAAAAAAAATCTGGGTCAAATTTGCTTATGTTATCTAGTCAAGCATGTAAACAACCTAATCAACTTAATCCACCTAATTATCTTTTTTTTTAATAATCAGTCAAGTCTAAAATTACAAACCGAATCATAAAGATACATTGGACTGGATTAAGCACATTCACCGCCCAGTGGACTGGGTCAACCATACTTAACCTGGCCCACTAGCCCACCTACCTTGAAGAGTTCAATCAAGTTAATTATAATGTAATTGTAATATAATTGTATTTTTAAAGAAAATGCCAAAGTCTTGTTTTGGTCCCTCATGTTTGTTCAAAGTTCCGTTTTAGTCCCTCAAGTTTTTTTGTTCCGTTTTGGTCCCTCATGTTTGCTCAAAGTTCCATTTTGGTCCTTTAAGTTTTTTTTGTTATGTTTTGGTTCCTCAAGTTTCTAAAAAGTTCCACTGTTAGTCCCTGACTCTTTTTCATCCACTTTTTCTGTTAAAAAAAGAAAAAAAAAAAAACTAACTTTCATCTCCCAACAATTTTGCTCTTCTACAAAAGGGGAAGGACTTTAATGAAATAGAGCAAAATTGTTGGGAGATGAAAAATAGTTTTTTTTTCCTTTTTTTAACAAAAAAAGTGAATGGAAAGAGTCAGTGACTAACGGTGAAACTTTTTAGAAACTTGAGGGACCAAAACGAAACTTTGAGCAGACATGAGACACCAAAATTGAACAAAAAAAACTTTAGGGACCAAAACAGAACTTTAATTAAATATGAGGGACCACAATAGAACTTTGGCCTTGTATTTTTTAGATGATCTGTTATTGCATTTAGTGATTGGAACCTGATGACGATGAAAGAAAGGAAGAAAGAGATTGGAAATTAAATTTTAGAGTGAAAAATGGAGCAGCCAAATTCTCCGGGGATTTCGCCGATTGATCTCAGACATTGCATCGATCAGCTCTTGAAGTTCGTCCTCGAATCTCACCTCAACCACACCTTGGACTTCGATCTAGGGCTTCCCAACGACTACTGCTATCATCTCCTCGCTGAGGGTTTTGCCGCTACCATCACACTCACACTACACATTCTTACACATCTTACTGGATGCGAGTTTTAATTTATTAGCTTTTCTTGCAGATCATTTACATGGACTTCCTCCTTCCCCTTTATACAAGCGTCTTGCACTAGTTTTGTACGAGTTAATTGCTTGCACAGAGTTGTCTGATAAAAATAAGGAAGAATGGACTGAAATGATTGCGGATAAGGGATCTCAACTAGTAAATGTATGCTTTCCACTCTCACATTGCCTACCATACTTGATAGATTGACTATACTTTTCCTACTTTTAATGCAGGTTTTCAAGGCTATCGATTTTGAACTTCATGTTCAAGAGCCTTTCTTTACGCAATTAAAAGGTATATATTGATCTTCTACTCCTCACCTCAAGATTTTGTATCTTTCCTCAATCCTCATAGTGCATATCCTCGGTTACTGAGGCATTACAATGCATACTCTGTATATTTTTTAACTGCATTAATTGAATCTCATGGATTATTAATCTTTTCCCCTTTCTGTACTGTATTACCTTCATAGAAAACTCCTCAACTTGCCTTGCACTCGGGCAGTGCCATAAACCGGGCACAGAAGCAAGAAAGTCTTAGAATTAGAAATGAAAGGAAAAACTAAAACAGTAAAACTTAACAAGAGTGATAATTCATCATCAGAACTTACCTGCCTTCAGCACACTGATTGTGAAGTTGATAATGAGGACTTTTTTTTCATTCTACTGACTTCTTTTTTTTAACATATTGATGGCATTTTATTAGAAAATTAGTTTGAACAAACAAGAATTTTTTGAAACAGTGGAATTTTGAAATTCACCCTTTATTTTCATTTAGAGAGTACATATTGATATTATCATTCCTCTAGTATCATCCAATTTGATCCAGTACTTAACAAAGAGTCCCTTTTCTGTTGATTCTGAAATAATTTCTTATAGATGGGACGAAAACAATTGAAGGAAGGTGTGCTGCTGGAAATTACAAACGGTAAATTTTTAGTACATCTTTTTCCTGGTTTTTCGTCAAGTTAATGCTGGTAATATTGTCTGGAGTCTGGACTGATAAGATAACTGAGCTACTATGATAAAACATTGAAACAAAGCTATCATTTCAAAATTTTTCTTTATGAAATGGCGATTGAATTGCTCTTTATAGACACATCACAAAAGTCATAGAAATTCTTGGCATTTGGACAGCTTTATTCTCAGAATTGTGACAGTAAGTGCTGTCAAATTCAACCCGTGGCAATATCATCTTTAAGGTGACTTTAAGGGCTTGAGGATATATTCCTGTTTAGTCCCCTTGTGCTCTCAATAATTTAGAAACGTGCCTTCTTTATTTACTGGCTTTTTCCCTCTTAATATCAGGATTGCTGCAGGAGCTTTAATTCTTTTCAACAAATGCTTGGTACTTGAGGTTGAGGTATAGAAACCTGACATTTTGCAATTTATGCATACGTTTTGGTAGTTTTGATTTTTGTTGTTAACATTTTTAACGAATGTCAGGATGTTCACTCTTACACCTCATTTTCTGAGATGTTGGAAGCAGAGAGTCTCCAAAAGGTCCTTCCTGGAGTGAAAACCATTGAAGAAGGTTACAAGCTTGCCCTTGTGGAAATGGTTCAGTTTCCAGACTGCCAATTAACTTAAATTAGAGAATCTTTTGATGGCTAAAATCCCATTTATCATAAAATTATTCAAATTATTGGGTGATTAATATATATGGGACCCGTAAGAAGAACAAGCAAACACTATTGATCGAACTATACATTCACAAGTTATTGACTCCTCTGTATTGTGTATAGCGTTAAATGCTTCTATGGACTAGTAGAGTTTGATCAACAAGTAAAGGATAATGATCTGTGTTGTGTTTATGGAGAGTGGAGACAGGAGAGGTAGCATCTGTAGCAATGTTAGAGATAATTAAACATGAAACCGTTCATATAATTTCCTAATAATTGTCTGGCTTTTTTCAGGTGTAAGTGTTTATCGGAAGTTTTACACAGAAGAAAAAGAGAGATCCAATGGTGTGGTAGCAATTTGTGTTACAAAACCCACTTCCCAGCCGTACAACATATTGGCTGCAATAATATCTGTAAGCATCCTAACTTGAGTTTTCACTTTTCAGTGTCATGCTACTATCACTTCTAACATTTGTATCTGTGTGCTGATGAAACAGAGATTAAGCTACAGAGGCCTTCAAAGCATCTTGGGCAATACAAATGCTGCTGCCGAAATTTCAGACTCAAGATAACTCGTCTGCCTCAAGATATTTTGGGATAATAATTCATAGACTTTCAATAGAACCGTTCTACTAGTTTTGATTTGAAAATTCTTTTTAATAAAAAGAACAGAAGAGCTAATTTGATGCCACTTGTTTGACAAAATTTAAGAAACTGCCAATGAAATTAACTTCGTTGAGAAAACTGTTAGCCAAAACGTATAACAATTATTGAAAGATGTTTTAAATATGAAACATTTGTTTGACCCAATAAAAGTGATGTATCCTACCTAGAAGTTAATTGTTTTATTTATTTAGAAACATTTGATCTAACAAATGGTGGTTACTCTTGAAATTTACTTAGTTTGAGCTCCCTCAACGAAGAACATGGTGACTAGGACACCAAACTCCAAAATTGGGCCTAGAAAAACGAAGTTCAACACCCACCATTCACGCATGCATCTCATATGCTTTTACATGTTGTGATGTGTCCCTCAAATCTTATCCAATTTTTTTCCGAAACGTTGAGCAGAAACGGAGCCAACATTTCCACTTTTGTCTTGCTCGTAAGTACATTTCAATTGAACGGTTGTGGTAACACTGTTGCATGGAGACGTTTGAAAAGTCAACATTTCTTATTCTAAAATGTTGATGGTTTGGTATGAGGTTTATCAAATTTATGTATCAAGGATGAATAATTCATAAAAGGACGAGTGTTTTTATAAGAGATGGTACATAACATAAAACAACCAAGTAGAGTAATTATTAATTAATTACTTAAGCATTTGTCTGATAGGTAGAGTGGAGAGAATAGATTAATATTAACTAAACTTGTATAAGATTTTTTTTAAAATATTTGTTGTAAAGTTTTCTAATAAATTAAAAACAAGTGTAAAAAAACTTTTGCATGACTTGTTTTAACAGATTATGATCATAAAGAAAGTTTATAATTAAAATAAGTTTATGCTCCTATTAATTAATATTGGGAACAAGGCTGATGATCCCAAGAAGCTAAGTAATACTTTGCAAAAGGAGGACTAACTCAAGGCCAAAATGGCTATTATTGGATTGGATTAATGGTACACTCGGGGAAATTAGTGGAGCCATATTACGTCAAGCTTCCTCCAAGTGGAATTTGCTTTTTACCATTCTTAGAAACAAAGTCATGTGGTTCCAATTAATTCTTCAGCACCCTAATCTCTAGTTAATTAATGCTTGCAACTCAAGTTAGCAGACTTTGATTCCACTTTCGGTGTTCAATCTAATCGCTTGATCGTAAATCGTAATGATTAGAAACCCTTTAATTTATATATATTCTTATAATATTAAAAATAATTTAAAACGGACGTACAAGTGACGGATTTATATCATCAATATTACATATGATACAGAGATTTAACGTATGATGTTGATATAAATATGATACTATCAGTAAGAAGTAGCTAGTTGAAAAATAAAATGGAAAAAGCATAATCCCTGGAGAGATTGTGTTGGCACAACACAACTTTATATATGAAAGAATGCGATGTATGATCAAAAACACATGTAGACAAGGAAAGTGGCAAAATGATGGACCACCATCGATCATCAATAGGATCGCCCAAGAAAACCTTTTTAACAAAGTAATTAATAATTAAGAAACCCATGAGGCTTTGGCAAACACATTTTCTCCAATGATTGGATTGGATGTTGGTAATACCACCCTTTCTTTTTTCATCCTTGTCTTCTTGTCTAATCATTAACCACGAATAAATTCCATTTGGATACCATCAAGTTTTCACTCTTTAATTTCCCATTATTCATTAATAATTATATTCATGCAACTAATTAATTACTTAATACTAGCTATAAGATCTATAATTAATTAATTACAGTCAAAATGTTGGATCATATATTTTTATAAGATAAATCTAATAACTCAATCTTTAAAAGATTTTATTAAATTAACAGTTCGAAAACTAAAAAATTGAAATAAATATATAGTAATGCACTTGTTAGCTTGGTTTGTGCACACAGACCAATTAAGAGTATACTCTTTAATTCTTTCTAAGATTGTTTGATTGAATTAAATTATTTATTTTAATTTTTTAGGAATTAAATTTTAGTGATTGATTTCATAGAAAAAATCATTTATTAAAAAAAATAAGCATATGAAATATTGCCCAGCAAGCTTTTTCTTTCTTTTAATAAAAATATTGTGTCTTAATTTATTTTAGAGTAAACTAATAATCTGATTCTTGAAAAATTATTGAGTTGATAACTCAATTTCTAAGAGATCAAAATAAATTGTTTAATCTCTAAAAGAATTAAGTGATATACCCACTAATTATTTTTATAAATTAACAAATATACTATTTAGTTTTTTTAGAGACTAAATTATTTATTTCATTTTTTCAAAAATTGAATTATTGATTTACCACACTAATTAGGCTCAGTTTGTTTGCGCTTATAATAAAATCTGCTTTGATTATAATCAGAGTATGATTATAATCAAAGTTGATTATTTGTGTATTGGTGTTTGGATGAAAGTTGATTATTTTGTGTGAAATTATTGAAATGAGTATGTAATGATTGTGGTTGGTAGATAGAAGGGTAAGGAAATTGATAAACTGTATAGGGGTAGAAATAGAAGAAAAAGTTGGAAAAAGTAAGAAAAAGTATGATGTGATTTGATTATAATCAAAGTGTGTTTGGATGTGATTGTTGCTTAAAAAAAAATTAAATTATGTCACTGTTTGCCTTGGAAAGCGTGAAATTATGATTATAATCATATGCAACTTTGGAGGTGATTATTTTGTTTGGTCGACCGAACTCATTTTTGCCTACAAAATGGTGGACCGAAAGGACTAAAGTGTAGCATTTTTTCGAATCAGGCCCCGACATTCGGTGGACCGCCGAATAAAATGGTCGACCGTTTCGCACTAGATGAGAGAGAATGAAAAAATCCACTCTGGACCCGAAAATTTGTTTCAATTTGGCATAGTTGATGAAACTCTCTCGTCTCTCTCTCCCTCTCGTCTCTCTCTCTCTCTCTAGTCTCCTCTCTCTCTCTCATCTCCGTCTCTCCCTCTCTCTCTCTCTCTCTCTCTCTCTCTCTCTCTCTCTCTCTCTCTCTNATACATCTATACTATATTATATGTGAGATGAGCTTTTTGTCAGGTCAAAAAAAAAAGGAGCCTTCTGGTCGTTTTCCCACTTATAATAAGATAAAAAATTACATGTGATAAACTAGAAAAAGGGCAGGCTTACCTAGTTAACAAGTGTGGGCTGCAAGAGCAAGCTTGAGTATCAAAGTACCTACAAGAACTTCACATGAGGGCCCTGCGAAGAATACTCTGACGCTCAAGTTAGTATTTGAGAGATATGAGAGCAAGAGAATTCTGGTGAATAAGAAGTAGCTAACCTTTATCTGCTGGGTTGAGCTCTATTTATAGAGCAGGGTGAGAGTGGTGGCCAGCGCGCGGGGCGCACCACGTAGTCGAACACGATCTCCACCAACAAGAGTGGTGGAGACCGAGATTTGCGGAGCAAGGCAATCGTGGGTGATTGCGTGTTGTGTTATAGGGTCGGCGCCAGCGGACAAGAGAACGTGGGTATGACCAAGTCCGTGGCCCACGATCTCCTCCAGCGAGGATGGAGACCGAGAATTGCGGAGCAGGGCAATCGTGGGTGATTGCGTGTCAAGTCTGGAGTGGGCGCCGTTATCCTGGTTGGATCACGGTCGCCCTTAAATGCGCGGAGGGGCATTTGACTGGTTCAAGTGCGCCCTAAAGGGTTTGGAGAGGAAAAGAGGACCGGAGCGAAGGCCTATTAGGCGTACACCCAAATAGTGATGTATCAACATGTAATTAAAATAAGAGGAAATTTATTATTTGATCCCTTTTTTTATTGAGTCAACGATTGGTCCCTCATTTATTTTACATATATTTGTGTGCCCTAAAGCCCCTAGTATATATATATATATGAGTACGTTTACTTTGGTAATGACGTAGTACTGAGTACAAAAACATATATATACTTTATCACACATAATTTATCTTTTTAATAATTTCATTAAATCATTATTGAGTTGAACATTAATTAATTTAATGTTATTCATATCAAAATATTAAATGAGAACAATATAAAATAAATTCTTGATATATACTACAAAACTATGGCAATTATTTTCATATATAATAGGATGAAGATAATTAATTAATTAATTACCTAAATTGGAAGTATTTTGTAGATATTGGATGTATTATATTAATTAATCCTCAAACCACAAGATCAAAGCAGGAGGGAGGTCATGGTCACCCGTCTCTCTCATTATTTTTGTCTAGTAGTGATCTACCAACAATAAGAACATTTATTAATACTTGTGCTAAAACATATTTTAGTGATTTGTTAAATAAAAACATAATAATTAATTAAAAAAGGATATGGGGACACTAAGAGATAATAGAATAATAAAGGCCAACTTACAATTTTAGCCTTTTATCTTTTGGTTAGATCACAAATAAATTCATTATCTTTTTCTTTTTGCATATTCGGTCTTACATCTTTGTAAAAAGTTTTATTATTAGTCCTACTTCCATTTCCATCTATCTTCCTCTATTAACGCTAACGCGGCACACTAGCTGATGTGGTGTGCCAAAAGCTAAAGCGCAATTTTGGTCTTTTATTTTAATAATAAGTTGCAATCTAGTCTTTTATCTTTTTTTTTTTTGCAATTTTAATCCTATATCTTTTTTAAAAGTGTCACTCATTAGTCTTAATAATTAAATATAGTTATATCTCTCTTGTTTAAGTTCGATTGTGACGAGTTCAGAGACAAATTATTCTTGACAAATCCTTTATTTGTCTAATTAAAATCTCAATAAACATAATCAAATTTGACTTCCAAAATAAGTTGCTCATTTCATAGATGATGATAGAGGACATCATATCAAGAGATAATAAAATAAGGAAGCGAGCATGGAGTATATATTGTTTTCGTAAAATTAGTAGGAAAGTTTAAAAAGTCCAATAAGTGATGACATTAGTATATAGTTTTAGTATTTATCAATTGCATTATAGGCTTTATCATCTTCTATTTGTTTGTATTGGGTGAAGAAATATGTTGTTTGTTATTTTGCTTTTAGAATGATATAGTTGCCATCCAGTGACTGAGGATTCCACAATATATATATACCCCTCACTTATTTTATGTGTAGGAATTTATGTTCATGTTCTATCCCCTCCCAACCCACTTTTGTGATTTAACTACTCATTCATCATAGAGTTGATATTATGTTGTGAAAGGATTTTAACAGTTTTTAACTTTAATTTTGACTTGAATAATGATATATTAATTTTTGCCTAAATTTTTTTTTTATAAACCAAGAGTATCTATTGTCGGGAACAGTGACTAATTTTTATGCCGTGAGGCCACAGAATACTTTTCATTTCTAAAATTGAGATTCGAACTCCCACCACTTAGTTAAAAGACTAAATGAGAAACCACTAAGTCATACATGTAATTTTTTTTTTATTTGTCTAAACTATTAATAGAGCTGTATTTGCAATAAGCTAGGGTATGTAGGCCTTCAAAACACAGCCTCTCAGAAGTCATAACTCGTGAGGTGCGAGGAGGGATAACGGAGCCGCAACAAGCGTTGTACGTAGAGAGACATTATTATATATTTATATACATACAGTTCCTTTACCGTTTTCTCTTTTCTTGCATGATATCAACTAATCTCAACTACAAGTAACAATTATAATTTTAGAAGAAAATAAAATTGAAATCAACTAAGAGAACAGCTAGATTAGATCAGGGCATCTAATTAAATGAAGCGCTATATATATTGATATATGTATGTATGCGGCACTTAGGATTTAGTGCCTATAACATATTAACAATGCAAGACATAAGGAATAACAAGAGGCCACGTCTATTATTGGGATCTATCTCAGCACTAATTGGTGCAGGCTACAGATAACACAAGCACATAGTGTGGACTAAAGATAATTAATTAGTCAATTCATGAAGAGATTTTATTCTACTATTCAATATATATAAATAAAAATGAATTGGTGCAGGCATGTCAAATTGAAAGGGACCGGCATAAAATACTGTATAGGCAAAGGTTTCTTTTTTCTTCAAACTTGATATTCATTTTTATAATCTATATTTGATATTAATTTTGTTTTTAAAATTTCATATTGATTTTATTTTTTATTTTAATTCTATCAAATGACTCGACGTAACATTTTATTCATACTTTTAAAATTTATTGTCAAATATACCTCCAAAGTTTAAATATATATGCTATGGAATATGTTTGGAAAGTTTGGATTCATCTAATTAATGTCAAATGTGTCGTTAAAAATATATTATTATATTTACTTGAAGTTTATTGTTAATTTATTCAAGGGATCAAAGTTTGTGTAATCTGATAAAAATATTAGAACATGAAATTTTAAAAACAAAATTGATAATAATAAAACAAAGTTTAAGAATAAAATTAAGAACGGATGATGTAAAAATGAAAGAAAAAAAATTACTTAGGTTTGGCCTACAGCAATATAATTGTAGGATGGATTGGCATGGGGAATAAGTTGTATTTGGGGATTTGATGAAGTTGAGGAGGTAGCTAGCCCCCACAGAGAAAAAAGAAGGAAATGAAAAGAAAGAAGTAGGGGATTGTAATTTGTGAAATCATCAAAGAGGGAGTGAAAAGCAGTGAAGAGGGCGATCGAGGAGGATATATATATATAGGATAGAAATATGTTTCGGCGGAAGCAATTCCATGAAGAAGAAGAGGAGGGGAATATTATGGTTAATAATAATGGTAGTGATGAAGGAGCAGTCGTAGTAATAAGAGAGACGATGAATCATAATCATAATAATCATCATCATCATCATCATCATCATGATCAGAGCTGCAACAGCCGCACCTCAACGAGCCGCTCCACCGGTGACGACTCATCGGCAGTGGCAGACCCATCTAATTCGAAATGGGCGGCGAAGCTTCTTGTGGAGTGTGCCGTGGCCATCTCCCAAAACGACTCCCCAAGAATCCACCATCTCCTCTGGATGCTCAACGAACTCTCTTCCCCTTACGGTGACTCCGATCAGAAACTCGCCTCTTATTTCCTCCACGCCCTGTTTTGCAAAGTTACCCACTCTGGCCTCCGCTCTTACAACACCCTCAACTCCCACTCATCCCACTCCTTCGATTCCGCCCGAAAACTCATCCTCAAGTTCCAGGAGGTTAGCCCCTGGACCACCTTCGGCCACGTGGCTGCCAACGGAGCCATCCTGGAGGCCTTGGACGGCGAGTCCAACCTCCACATCATTGACATTAGCAACACCCTTTGCACTCAGTGGCCGACTTTGTTGGAAGCTTTGGCCACTCGCAACGATGACACCCCCCGCCTCAAGCTCACCGTGGTCCTCAGTAGTCTCTCCATAGCCGGTGCCAATGTAATGAAGGAAGTGAGACAGAGGATGGACAAGTTCGCCAGGCTCATGGGCGTGCCGTTTCAGTTAAACGTGGTCACGATAAGTGGTTTGAGAGAGCTGAGCAAAGAAGCATTATTGGGCAATGATGAGGATGATGAGGGTGAGGCCCTGGCTATTAACTGTGTGGGGGCGTTGAGGAGAGTGGAAGTAGAGGAGAGAGCGGGAGTGATTCGGATGTTCAAGTCCCTGAATCCGCGGGTGGTGACGGTGGTGGAGGAACACGCTGATTTCACCACCACGGAGTTTGTGAAGGGGTTTGAGGAGTGCTTGAGCTTCTTCACTCTCTACTTTGATATGTTGGAGGAGAGCTTTCCGGCCACTAGTCACGAGAGATTGATGCTGGAGAGGGAGTGTTCTAGGAGCATAGTTAGGGTTTTGGCATGTGAATCATCAGGATCATCGGGTGAATGTGAGTCAAGAGAGAGAGGGAAGCAGTGGAGTGAGAGACTGAAGGAGGAGTTTTGCCCGATGCCCTTCAGCGACGACGTTTTGGATGATGTCAAGTCATTGCTCAAGAGATACAGACCCGGCTGGTCTCTCTCCCAATCCGATCATCCTCATCAATCATCGCCTGGAATTTATTTGAACTGGAAAGATCAACCAGTGGTTTGGGCTTCTGCTTGGAAACCCTAGCTACCTACCTATTTATATATATACGCTTTCTTATTCTATATTTTTGTTTGGTTTTAGGGTTACAAGGAAATCAATTATTTTATACGAGGGTACGGGATGAAGATGATCATCTATATATATTAATTACCATGGCATATATATTGGGTGGTGTTTGTGCTTTAATTAGTTACTTACATCCAAACACCATACTGCAAATAGAGATAGTGGAGGAAATTCAATGAACCAAGTGAAAGGATCATCATCTCTTCGATCGTGAGTCCATATTGAATAGTAGAATTACTAGAAAGGAGTGGATATGGATAAAGTCATAGAGGAGAAATTATAGGAATCTGGACTTTTCGTTTAACCTTTCTCTCTTGTGATCTTTTGCTTGCTTTTGTAATCTTTCTCCTGTCCCAGCTTCATTCTCTCTATCTACCATCACTCTGATCCATTAGTTACCAACACTTTTTTGCTTGGGAGTTTGTGTTGTCATGCTTTGCCATGATCTCTACATGATCTTTTCACCTTTATTTATTACTTCTTCATTGCTACATACCTCTTGCTTTCGAGCTGTGTGCTTCAATTCCACTTTGTGACTTCTTTTTTCATCAATTATTCCATGCTTTAACTTTCCTATATGCGCCCTCATATCCAATAATATAATTATATATATGTATTCTATATTTAACCTTACTTCATTTTCTCTAATTTATTCCTCACACATATATACACACGTACTGCACATATAAATATTAACGAATGATCCGATCCTTGCAATATATAGCATTCATCCATCCAATTACATTCCAATATATATATGCTTGCTTGCAGTTGGCAGACCATCAGGATCACAAATTTTATATATATATATATATATATATATATATGATAATATGAACTTGCTACTCCATAATTACTCATGAGTATCCTTTTATTTATTATTCCTTCCGGCTTCAGTGGTCTCCTTAATTGATGTATATAATACTTTTCAGTTAATTGTTGATTCGTGTGTGAGATATATATATATGTATAATGAAAATGCCCATACACACAGAACAGAAGCACGATCTCTTTAATTTACTTCGCTTTACATATAGACTATAGTCATTATATTGCCGAGCACCATTTCTTTTCGGGAAAAAGTCTTTTATATAGCTTTTAATAAAAAGAGTTTATTCTAGTTTTCACACGTACATATGAAAGAACCAAGTGATCAATCTTTCTTGTATATATGCCATGTTCATATATCTACTACTTAACGTGTATGCCTGTATGGTAATGAAAAAAAAACTATATACAAAAATCTTTTTTTAAAAAAAAAAAGGTGAATTAATAACCCAATTTCTTAATTAATAAGTCAAACTCTTGATAGATAGCTAGCCTTATACACTTTTGAGTTTTGACTAATAATTACGCTGTATGGAAATACTGAACAATTAAAAATTTATAGATATCTATTTAAAATATTTTTCTCTCCCGTATGTATATCAAACTAAAAACAGCTAAATAAATCTCATGGATATTAAAGAAAAAAAAAAGTCCTATTGATTTCTTGCTTGCAGATAATATATACAAATAAAGATTTAATTAATTAGTGGATTGATTATATATATGCATACTTTTATGTTACGTCTTTATTTCATCCATGTATATATCCAATAATTAAATAGAGGATATATCTCACCATCATCAGACAGTTATTTATTCGAGAAAGAACAACGCTTGAGGATAGCCGAAATCATGAGATGGGATCCATATATATTGATGATCATTATATATATAAACCACACACATCAAATTTGATCTCATGTTGGCAAATTTCACATAAAATAATAAATAAAAATTAATTAACGTCGGTGCTTGATAATATATATAATTGTAGTGATCTAGAGATTGGCATATATATTTTTAATTTTGTGCACATTAATAATTATTAAGATAGATAGATAGGGTGGGAAAGAGTTAGGGAAATTAAAGTACAGTGAAGCAAGTGTTGTACAGGCTTTAATTAGGCAACTTGGTGGAAAAGAGAGATCTCAGTGGGAAACATGAAAACGTACATGTTGTGTGATTTCTATGTAGTTATCAGCATCTGGAATTTTTGCATGATATGCATGGGCCACCACTATCATCCCACAGTTTTCCTTTCTTTTTTACTTTGTTTGCCAATAGTTTTTTGCTTTTCTGCAATTATATAAGTGATCATCTGATCTGATCCATGATGACTATAATTTTCAACATGTACACTTTATGATGATCATTTCTCACAAAGCTTCATTTATACACGGAACTGATGAACCGTTAAAAAGGCAGCGTCGCTTTGGGCAGAAACGTTGCCTATGCATGTTTTCTTTGTCAAAATTTCATTTTGATCCTCAAACTATAAGGTGAATTGCATTTTGGTCTTTTTTTGGTTTTGTTTTTACATATATACTTGCATTTTCTTTATGTCATTGTTTTTGACATTGACAAGTGAGATGGACTATTTATGTGTCATAATATATTAGTGAGTTGGCAAAGAAAAAAGAAATTTTTCATTCTTAGTCACAAATGATAAATTTGTAATTGGTTATTCTTTCCAATAATAAAGAATTTTCTTTCTTTATCTACAAACTCACATAATTAGAGCACATATTATGAGAGAGAAATAATACAGGTCAAGTATTCAACTAATTAAGAGATCGATAACAGTAAAAACTAGATTCGAACATCACATTTTGAACTAATGATGAAATAAATGAAAAAAATTTAAGGATCAAAACAGAACCACAAAAAAAGTTTTAGGATCAAAACAAAACTCACCCTATAGTTTGAGGATCAAAATGTAGTTTTGACCCATTTTTTCTAAAAAGGTTGCTAAGTGCTAAAATTAGTTAACTGTTTGAAGTAACTTAAGTTAATTAGAAATTAATGCAAGAGGGAAAAAAATGATAATTAAGGGGGAGAAAAGGAAAAGGAAAAGGAAAAGGATGGCCCATGAGAGTCCTTGGTGGGTAACAAGAAGGTAGGGATTAAATGGGGATGTGGCCCTTTTGTGTTTCTAGTGACTTGAACAGCATATTTAGCTTGAATGACCAAAGCCTTCGCCTTGCCCTTTTCCTCTTTATGGTCCAATTTTACATAGTGGCCAGCAGCTTTTCTAGATTTAGATTGGACTTTGCTGGTACTACATACAAACAACACTCTTCTATACCCGACTTGTTTTTGTTTGATTATCACTAATTATTCACAATTTAAATCCCCCACTCTCTTTCCTTTTATATAGGGTTTAAACCCAATATATATATATATATATATGCATTACTTATTTTCTAACTTCCATATCTTTTTGGATTGGCTTGGAGTACTTATGAGTTATATGGTATCACAACCTCTAAATGTGCTGTCGGCCCATATGAATGGCCCAATCCATCACGAGAAAAATGCTTGGAGGGCTTTGGAAAGGACCAAATTTACAAGATATCTTAATATTCTGACCAAAAACAAAGTAAAGAGATGTAATATCAAGTTGGCCTCTTTTGTAACTTATATTTATAATATATATAACTAGTGCCCAAGTAAGCCTAGTAAATAAGGGTATTTAGCTAGTTGGACTAATTCGGCAATTTGTTGGTTTGAGTTTATTTGAGTTGGACTGACAAATTGATTTATGTTTAAAATTTGAGTTCATTGTTTAAGTTTGGGTCATGAGTTTTAGAATTCGTTGTCTATTTTTTTTTCCCAAGGTATCTCCCAATTTGATGAGCTAAGGACTAAGGCCTCCACGGATCTGAGCTCCATTTAAGGGTTTGTCGCTGGCCAATTGGTTGTTGCATACACAAGGCAGGAATCGAACCTTCGACACTTATTTAAGTGACCTAGTGAGCTAACCATTAAACCAACCAAGCTTAGTTAATTCTTTGTCAATTTAATCAAATTAAATCCGTCACCCTCTAAAATTAAAAATAAAGTTATTATTTTAATTATTTTTCACCTATTATATGTGGGTGTTGTGTCTCAATTGGACAAGGGTGAGAAACTGAATTGGCAATCACTTCTTCCTCCGGCAGGTTAATTAACCAAGTGGATTTGCTACTAAATTTTAGACAGTATATATGTAAACACAATAACTTTTTATTCTAATGTGGAAAATATAAAACACAAATCGTCTTGTTGGGAAAAAAAAGGCAATTGCGAAATTTCTAATATGGAAGATGTAAAACAATGCAGTAAACTGTCATAAAAAGTCGGTGCTACGGTTTCAACAATCAATGATGTGAAGTTAAACTCTCTCCTCTTTACTCTTTAATGCAATATAAAGTGTAAACCCATTATCCACCCATATTCTGCCACGTGTTTCAATCACAAAGCTGGATTCATGTGTCGGCGCTCCCCCTCCCCCAATCACAAAATCTTCTCTCATTATTCATTTTCCATTTTGTTCATGCTAAATTTAGTAAAAATCATTCCTCAATTTTTATTTTACTAATTAACCTTATATATAATTTTTTTCATTTAATCCAATTCAAACTTCAATATTATTCTTAAATAAATCAAAATTTTGTTTGCTTCCTTTATATATAAGTAGATTTGTTTTATCTTTTTTGTCAAACTATTTATAGTCATATTTTTTTTATTTAATTGTAACTATCAAGAGATGATATATATTACATTAAGTCTCTAAAGTGATGTACTCGTTTCATAATTAAACAAATGAAATTCATCATATTTTTTCGTTTTAAGTTTAAATATAACGAGTTTTGAATTGTAATTTGTTTTTAACTAATTTTTTTTTCATCAAACTATAACCGTTGACAAATAAGATCAAATTATGTTCTAAAATTGAATTTAAAATTAACGGTATAAAGTTATAAAAATACAAAAAATCATTTTTAAGGAAAAAAAAAAGGTAAGGCCAAGTGAAATTTGACCTATATTTAGAAGGTTTGAATAAAAACTTTACCTATATTTATGGGAATCATACAATTTAACTTTTGTTCACTACTTAAAAATAATACTTGTACTCAAAACAAGACCTTTAACATTGAGGTCCAGTCCTCTTAGTTAACAATAATTAGGGATGAGCACGGGTTGGGTTGGGGTGGGCTGAGGGGTTTTTCCAGCCCAACCCGCACAACAATCTGCGGGTTGGGTTGGGTTGGGTTTTGAAATTTTTTTATCTCAGCCCGAACCAACCCAACCCGCGGGCCTGCGGGTTGGGTTGGGCCAACCCACGGGTTGTGCCTCTGTCCATTTCCTTGACCAGACATCCCTGAAATTAAAATACAACCAAGATTAAAATTTTTCAAAATACAAGAAGAAGAAAAGAAGAATTGATTCTGCAGCAAAGTTTTCAAAATACAACCAAGTTTCGCTCCTTTCTGCTTGAATCAATTCACTGAAACGAAAATCTAAATGAGTTTCGTTCATTGAAACGAAAATCTCTACTTTAATTTTCGTTCACTGAAAATCTAAACTTGAAGTTAGTTTTCATTGTTTCAGTGAATTGATTCTGCAGCAGAATCAATCATGACACAAAAATAACGACTAGGCTTCAGAGAGAATGATTCGTGAAGAGGAAAACTAGAAAATAATGACTAGGGTTCGAAAATAACAACAGCCACACGAAAACTAAAGACAAGAATGAAAATCATGTACCTTCAGGAAAGAAAACGAGAACGACGACGATTTTGTGGAGGCGACGACGATTTTGGGTGTGGCGACGGCGATTCTGTAGTGCGATTTTGGGGCTAGCAGCTGAGAAGCGACGACGATTTTGGGAGGTGGCGACGGTGATTCTGTTATGGCGACGACGATTTTGGGTGGTAGAGCGATTTTGGGGCTAGCGGCTGAGGAGACGAGAGAGTTGAGAGTGGAGAGTGATTCTGTGATCGTGTTTGTGAAGATGCCTAGTTGGAGTAAGAAAAATTAGGGTTTACAAAATGTGCGGCTAGATCTTTCCTTATACAAAATGGGCGGCTGAGATGATTCAGAATAATATATATAATAAAAATATATATTATATATATATGTGCGGGCTCGCGGGTTGGGTTGGGTTCACAACCCCTGAACCCGTAGCCCAACCCGCACACTTGCGGGCTCAATTTTTTTGAACCAAACCAACCCGCGAGACCGAACCAACCTAGCCCGCAGCTGCGGGTTGGGTCGGTTCCTGCGGGCTCGCGGGTTGGCGGTCCAACTTGCTCATCCCTAACAATAATACTCGTAATAAATAATGGACATGAAAGTGATAATAGGCCCAATAATTAGGAGGCCCAAATGGCAGAACATGCCCTTGATCCAGTAAACTACAAACCCACCAGATGGGTCACATAGGCGTGAATGCCCTACATCTCGCTTAGCCAAGGACGCCCACAGCCACGGGAAATGGGCATCTACGCACCAACAAATAAGGAAACATTCCCTGAATCAATCAGGAACCAATCAAGGATCGCTCAAGATACGCTGTCAATCAAGGCAAGTCAATCAGAGATCCTTCCCCTCGATAGCGCCTTGGTCATCAAGGCACCTTTCACAGAAAAGGAAATTACGTGGGAACCAAAGATCACAATCAGATCAGCCAGGATCACAATCAAGCATCCAGACATTTATGGCGAGATCACGCCAGATCATCCTCAGCCAGTATAAAAGGTTAACCCTTCACATTGGAAAAAGGTACGCTCTATACTCAGTCAATTGACCTTATTGAGCTCATAACCCTTACTAACTTAAGCATGAAGGTGAATGGGCCACCCTCTCTGTTTTTTTTAATTAAACAATCTCTCTTTTCTGCTTTAAAGTTTAATTACTTATTAGTTCTTCTAATGAGTGATTGAGCTTGCCGTATAAGCTTAAACTTGTTATTTTTTCTTTTGTTATCATTCATACCAACTAATAATTGCAACCACTTTTGCATTGTCAATAATTTCATAGTAAAAAACAATATTGAATTTGCATATATATTCGCCCTGTCTCTCCGATCATATGAAGCCGAATTATTTCATCCATTTTTGGCACACTCAATAATTATTAGGTAATCAATCACTAATCGTAACCTATCCGCCAGCTACTATATATTTCTCTACTTTGTGTCACTCTCGCCCTCTCCATACCTCATTAATGCTTCTAATTACTTTAATTTGTATATATAAAGCTTTGAATTTCCAGCACCTTTTATGTATGCTTTTTTGTATAAAGTTTTGGCATGTTCACTTTTTAAAAATTGGAGATGGGATAAAATAGATATATTTTTATCAAAATTAAATTAGTCATCTCTCGCAGGCATTTTCGTGAATAAAATTTGCATCTATCTATCTATATAATGTATAAACTAAAGTACATAGTTCCAATTTCCAAATAATCCTAATATATTTTTTTCGTTGACTTTCCAATTATATATGTTATTTAGATATTTAGATCTTGGTCCCAATGTGA